>CM024529.1:24366266-24595303 GCA_014182385.1 Eucalyptus viminalis | reverse complement strand
GGCTTCCCATATGATCTAGTTATCTCAAGAGTGATCAGCTCTGAGAATAGCCCAATAGGCGCATTGATGAAATGCCCACTTTATTCAGTAAAAAAAAAGACTGAAAATCTAGGATGTCACAGATATGGTTTTGAGTTTGAGATGAAAAACATGATGATAGTTTTTAAGACGAGTTCAGACTCTCTCCAAGAGCAGTTACAAGCCCTGAAGATTCAAGTGCAAGAGAATGCAAAGGGTGGGGATATTCTATAGTTGAAGGAGACTCTAAAGAACCTTGAGGAGACTGTCAAGTCTATGGGGAATTTCCAGCTCGTTCGCATCCCTAAGCAGCCCTGATTTTACTCAACTCTTTCTCAAGTTATTCTTCACTTTTTGTTGTTGACAAAAAGGGGGAGAGTTTGTGCAAATTTGACCTAACTTATCTTTTTGGGCACGACACTTTTTGCTTGGTTTGATTTTAATGACTTTTTGAACTTGGTTTGGACTTTGATATTTTGGTTTTGGATTGGTTTACTTTGGACTATTGATTGAGTGTTGTTTGAATCTTTTGACACTTGCAGCAACTAAGTTTGTGATATTGATTATGGCTAGATAGTTATTTATCTTGCAGGATTAACATGTTTTCTATGGTTGTAGAATTAATGTTATCCAGGTTCTAATCAACATGTTTTTATAAGATATCATGTTTTACTTAAGTGTTGTTTTACAGGTCAAAATTTTTCAAATTCTGCAAGAAAGTTTTGTCATCATAACAAATGGGGAGATTGTTAGAGAAAACTCCTTTATTATTTTGAAACTAACAAAACCTTTACAAAAGTCTATTCTTAAGATTTACAGACTCAAGTCTTATAGTATGAAGAAATTCTAGACTCTACTATCAAAGTCTGAAGACCGCTAGACTTTAATCTCAAAGTCTATCCTCACTAACAGTTTCCAGACTGAAGATTGAAGACTTATCCAGATGAAGGATTACATTCATGGATTCCGTTCGTATGATTTTCTTTGGAAGACCTTGGCTGGATATAGCACCTACTTGATTATTCTTATTGGATCAAGTCCGTTATGAAAATCTTTTTGAAATGCGAAGTATACTTGGAAGGTTCTACTTAAGAAAACTAAAGATCCTAATTGTATGTGTGAACATGATTGACAAGCTTTCATCACAAATCATCCAACGACTTGAGATCTCCATAATTAATTCTGTCTAATGAGTAGATTAGAAGAATTTCTTTAGAAAGAGCCAACGGTTGTGCTGGCATGAAGGAGTATTTAAAAACGACTCTTTAGTTGTTCGAATGTGCACATGAAAGAAACATTTCAAAGTCTGAAGCTTCCCAGTTTCTTGCTATTTCAATCGTTGAGCTTTATTTATTTTATTTTTTTTGGTAACCCAGGAACCCCGTAAGCCGACAGCCGGCAAGCAAATCTTGGGGGAGCGACTGCAGGACCCACCACCATAGTACTCCAGGTAAGAATACCTAACGATGCCTCTAGGATTCGAACTTCTCCCCTTCGTGAGGGGGAGAGAGCCCGAGCCAGCTGCGCCGCTGAGGGCGGTGGTGTTGAGGTTTATTTGTACTCAAAAGAGAGATAAAACACCTGTGAGACTTTGGAGAAGTGTAATAGAGTTTCTACACTGTAAAGTCAAGGATGTGTGACTGTAAAATCTCTTTCGATTCATAGTGAAATCCAGGCTGTCAGTGCGGGAGAGTGGACGTAGGCTTGATCTAAGCCGAATCACTATAAATATTGTGTTTCTATTCTCTTTCCCTAAACTCCTTACTTTACTTCATAGATTCATTTAATTGTTTTAAAATTTTTATGTTCTTAGTCCATTATTGTCTAGAAGTAAATCTCTTGTACTAAGTCTTGCAAAAATTTCTTTGACACCTATTCACCCCCCTCTAAGTGTTTATACTAGCCCTTTCAAAAACAACACAATAATAAATGCTTGGTAACACTCCCGTTCAATTTTCATCCTTGAAACTTCATTCTTGAAAATTTTAGCCGAAGACGCTTGAGCTTGCATTAAGTTAACATTGTCCAAGTTGTTCACGAGCATAGATGGAGATTGATGTCGTTCAGTAAGTAGATTGTGGCACCCCTGACACGGCCCCCGATCTGTTAGGGTCGCCACAGATTACTTACCTTTCATTTGTCCTAATAACATGTTACTCTGATACCAATGAATTATAGTGGATCCATAAATCCTGGGGGTTCGTATATTATTTTATTTTTTTAAATCGGTCCCAGCACAATTCATATAACGGAAGCATAATCCAATCTCCCTATCCCTTACTCCAACAAAATAATGCGATGCACACCAACTACACATCATATATAAGTTAGAACCGAACCACTTTTATTTACATAACTAAGATGGACATCACAAGTCAGTACAACAAAAGGCCAAGGCTTTAACTAAGCTCGGCTAAAACCCAAAAGAACCCGACTCTACATTAGACATGTACATCAATCCATCATCTAGTGTCGGCTATCCAAAAAGTGTCATCCTCTACCAGTCACATGCTCTAATCACACCCAGCCCAGTGGCGGTGGTAGCATCCCCATCATCCTCCCGTCACGATGAACATGGATGGACAGGAACTCTTGGACTACAGGGCCATCAGGTAGACCCACATCATACATTACCAAAACACGAACACGGATAAACACCAAACCATGAACACCAACGCAGGGGTGCTCCGAGCACTCGACCTCAACATCAAACAGTAAGCCATAAAATGTACCATGCGTGACAGGTGATAGAGGCATCTTTCAATTTGAAATGTTAGTCCCCAAAAGGGGTGAGTACAACCACTCAGCGGAAAAGATCCATCAAACTACACAATGCAATAGGCAAGACAACCACAATTTCGGGTGAAATGCAATGCACATATCATCCGTATAATCATGCTTGTATATCCACAAGTTTCATTCATTAAGGCAATTTATGTTCCATACCATATGCACATACATATGCATGATCCATATCACCCATACAATCATATATATATATATATATATATACATATATATTCTCATGAGATCCATTCATTGGCTCATTCATTGCCTTCATGATCGCATTCTCAATGCCATATACTATCAACTCAATTTCATTGGCAAGTATATCCCATGCCATATGTACACACACACGTGCATGATTCAATTCCCAATTTTAGTTTTCAAAAGGATCTCATCTTTCTTCCAGGGACCAGTGTTTACATCCCCCATATATCGCTCACACCCAACTTGGCATCGTGAGGAACCTTCGGCACACACCTCCAGGCATCCGGCACACACCTCCAGGCATCTCACACCCCAACTGGCGTTACGAGGCCAACCGGCACACACTTCCGGACATCTGGCACACACCTCCGGGCATCCCGACACTCTCGGGGCATCGTTGGCTCACACCTCCGACGGTATCATCATCATCATAACATATGTACATTCACATATATGTCTCATTTTCAATTCAGCATTCGATGCAATAATGCCAGAGGTTTAAGCCAGCCTTTTTGATGTCATAAGATGTGTCAAAAGTCACCACATATGCAACACAAATAACACCCAAGATATCACATCTCATAAGACAATTCATTTGTTCTTGAAAATGAAGCAAATTTTTGTATAAAGCAGAATGCACTCCTTTAATTAAAATTAGCGAACGAACTTAATAAATTCTGAAAATTTAACATGTTATAAATGAGATCTATAGAAAAAGGTTTCATGAAGAACACCATGTCAAAAGAGCTTCATACGAGTCGCTACGGTCCATTCATCACAGCTCAAAGTTTCGAAACATCACCATTGCACAGTTTTAACTGTAAATTCGGTATAAACCCTAAATCAACTCAGAAAATTCTGAAATTTTGATATGTTATATTAAATACATAGAGGTAAAATTTTCATGAAGAACTCAAAGTCATATTCGTTATATATCGTGAGCTAAGTTCACCAAAACTCCCCCTAACCCTTGGTAACGATTTCCAGATTTAATTTTTCAAAGAAAAATAATTTCACCAATCAATACTTGTCCGTTTATTCTCAAATTTTATTATGTTACTCCTCAAGATGTCATCTAAAACTTTTATCAAGAACACAAGATCAAATTCTAACTGGATAAGTTTGTAAAATTCACGGAATCGCAAGGGGTCGGACTGTTCCTACATGCAACAGTTTACTTGGAAAACTACCGCCATTCACTCGAATTTCTAGCATCCATCATCACAACTCAAGCATCTCCAACACCCATTACACTTCACACACAACCACATCAAGTAAAGTGTAGGCTAACGGACTCTACTTGCCTTAAATCCATGAAAACGAGCAAACAACGGCGACTCGGGGCTTTGGCAGGCTCGATCGACGGCGGTACTAGGCAGCGTCAACGGTGGCTGCTGGTGCATGCACGGTGGGCCCGGTCCTCTGCTCCCTTCGCCGAAGCACCCACATGAAAAATCCCTCTCTCTCTCTCTCGGCTTTCTCTCTTTCTCTCGGCTTCCTCTCTTTCTCACTTTCTCTCCCTCGCGCGACCACCTCCCCTCCTCGCTCACTCCACCCCTCTTCTTTCCTTCCCCTTCATGATTAGTAATCATTAGCTTGCATGCAAGAGCCACTTGGAGCACCCTTCGCGGCACTTGTCATTTCTTTCATGCAAGTTGATGGGCCTCCTTTTGGGCCAGGCTTGGGCCATCCTTTTGGTCGACCGAATGGGGGGAAACAGTGGCGGGCTGTGGGCTGGTTTTTGGGCTGGTTTGGCCTTAAGAAAAATCAGCCCACACCTTCTCCTATTTTTCCATTTAATCCTCACTTATATAAATACCTAATTGAAAATTTATATGGCCATAAAACTTTGTAACATAAATCAATAAAAATTCAACTTATAAAGCGCATGGCCAAGAATAAAATTTTCCTATCAATTTGTCCCTCAGTACAATCCTTAATCACTCATGGACATAAGATATATTTCCAACCAAATAATTGTCCATTAAAAAGCTCAGCCTTAATCTATTGAAATCCATGGGTTTAATTGCTATAGTATAATTTGATGGCGCTTCCATCACCTATTCATGGTTCATGGTATATCCAAGGGTTGTCATGAAATTTTAGGATGCCACATAAATCCAATATCACATCTATGGCTTGGTCAGAAAATTTTGCATCGACCCATTTGAAGTATTTGTACTTCAACCCTTCTTTATATTAGGCGCATCCATAAATCTTCTCCCAGGATTCATTCCAGTCCACGATATTCTTCTTGGATTCAGTAACCCACAAAAACAGAAACTCTAGCCTTCTCTTTCACTTCGGTGAGAGGAATTTGGCGCTGCGAGAGTCCTGCTCTCCAATTTCAATATTCGACGATGGAATTTTTGTCAAATCAAAATTAGGGTTCGGGACTAGGATTCGATCACTTCAATAGGGATTTTGGCCAATTTAGGATTTTAGATTTGGGGCAATTTGGGAGACAATGTCGTTTTGGTAGATTCAAGGCTTTTATTTTGACCAACTATGAAAACGACATCATTTTGGGTGAGTTAGAGCTGAATCAACTCTCCAGCGAGCCACGAGCAAGCAAAAATAATAAAATATTCCACGTAAAATTTCTGGTGGGGTTTGCCGGAAGTGGCACTTAATGTCCCATTTAAAAATAAAATAAAAAGTAGCACTGAAGTTTTGACACTTAGGCTGTACTTCTTCCAAGCTTTTTTGCATTAGAAACTAGATAAATGAATCATCTAGATTTCATGTAAAATTGTATAGCCTAAATGGTTCCATCTCTTTCATCAAAATAATGGAGCCGTCACCTAAGTATATCCCCACTCCCTGTTAACACCTTGTGAATAAGATAATCAAATGTGCTTTCTAAACTAATTTTCAATAGACGCACGTTCAAATATTGAAAAATAAAAGCAAAGTTCTATTTTTGTTTTTCGCTTACACTAACACGATAGATTAAGAAATTGCCCACGAGCCAAGCGCCCTTAATTTCTCTTCAGCTTCCGTCTAAATCAATTGATTTTTGACGCGGCATCACTCGTTCGCTCCTTAATTAAGATTCCATTTCTTTGAGAGGAGAAGTACTTTTCCGTAGCCAATCTGTCCATTTCACGCCTCCTTGCATTTCATTTTGTCATTCCCAGATTTCGTGAGGAAAGTTCCTGCCAAGTACGGTGGGACTTAAAGTCTAAGGCGTGGGATTCCTTCTTTAGCGAACGAATGATAAAGACGATGCCCGGTATCCGATGCCCTTGATGAGCAGTTAACTGCAGAGCGTCTGCAAGAAACAACACGGCATTGGGGCTCCGTTTCGGGGAAATCCGTCGGCAGATAACGCCTCCCTCCATCGTACCATTCGGTTTCGAAGACCAAAAAGCCAAAAATAGCTGGTCGCGTAAGGGCAAAAAAAGAAGAAGCACATCTTACACCCTCGCACAAATGATGTCACCCTCTTGTTCTGCTCCCGCATGTATACGAAGTACATGCAATCAATATTCATTGTATCTATTGCGAAAAACGCACATTGAATAATAAAATAAATAGAATCTAAAAATAAATCGAACATCAAATTTACATGGTTCAGTTAAAGTGACTTACATACATTAGAAGAGCAGCAGCAAATTTTATTATAGATCAAACAATACAATGAAAATTACACACTACAATCACTCAAACACTCTTGGCATTTCTCAAGCCCCAATTACATCCAATAAAGTACGCAGTGTTTAGTCCCGCAATTTTTTGCGAAATAATCTCTTATTACCGCAAAAGAATTAAACAAATCTTAATATAAGATTTCATGGCTATAAATACTATTATTTCTTGGATATAATTCAAGAACAATAATTCACGTCAAACACTCGCTTGGAAATGGCACTTCGATATTTCTTCGCAATCAACCCCACAGCCATCGGCCGCGAGTATATATGTATATATACTCTCTTACTTAAGACCCAAACCCACTTCTGCATGGAGTATATCCGTATGCTCCTTTCTTTGTCTGATCCAACGTCGTTTGTTGACCGGGTTAAAGGAATCCATGCCGATTGGGATTAGGAAACAAAATCCATGCTTTCCTCCTTTATTTTATTTTATTTCTTCTTTCCCCTTGGCAACGAATAAGACAGTAGGCTTTCCTTTGCTGGTCAAAGTCCAACGTCCCATTGGACTCCAAAAAAACGGAGATAAAATCAAGAAACCATATAAAACAGATCCTTTAGAATTTTATCTTTTCGCCAGAAGATCTTCAACCGACTAAAAAAATCCAACGCCATAGATATCGCAAAAATATTCAAAAAATTGGATTTTGTTCGGGCTCAAACTCGAGTTATTTTTATAAGAGTATCATCATCGCTGCACACAAATTCGAACGTTGCACTTTTCTTCTATAATAGTTTCCTAATGACTCTATAATGGTCTTTTAATGACTCTATGTTGTCAAAATATAAAAATAAAACATCATAAGACAATCTTGATAGATATATCGAATGAAAGAGAGAATATCCCTTTCTTTAAAAATCTTTCTCTTTCTTTTCTTTGTTGGGTTATACACAACGTTGCCTCTATTTTTTCTAATATTCAGTGCGGAATATAGAAGAACGTCTCTTGTATCTTGGGAGAATAGCTGCTAGAAGCCTATCGCACTGCATTTTGCACTCCAAGGGGCGGAATTATCCTTAAGGACGGTGCTTGCATATCTCAGACAAATTTATTTATTTTCATCAATTTTCCAACAATCTTAAGGATAACCCACATAAAGTCTCAAGTTGATGCTGCTACCGCTCCCGCGCCGTTACCACCACCAATGCCTCTATTTCCACTAGTCCAATTGCACTACCACCACTACCACATATGTCCTATGCTAAACCATTCCCTAACATATCGAAGATCGAAGTTTTTAATGGCAACAATTTCAAAAGATGGCAAGAAAGAGTCTTCTCTAACCTAGATGTGCATGGTGTGGCTTTTGCACTTATGGAGGCCGAACCAACTAATAATAAGCTGCAAGATCAATGGATACATGATAATAAGGTATGCAAGCACACAATTATTAGTATTCTAATGAATTGTTTGATGTCTATTGTGGCACCCCTTGACGGCCCGCGATCCGATTTGGGTCACCACAGTTCGCTTACCATTCACTTTTCCTAATAACATGTCACTCTGATACCATTTCAATCGCAGCGGGTCCATACAACCTGGGGGTTTTCATCTTTTAGATCGGTCCCTTGCGCAATTTATATACGGAAGCACATCCAACAACTCCCTTCCCTATATTCAGAAAACGATGCACACCAACTAAACATTTATAAGTGAAAGCCGCACACTTTTATTTACTTAAACCAAATGGACATCATTCATCGGTACATCAAAATGTCGCAGTCTTCTATACTCGGCTATACTTCCAAAAGATGATAGACATCTCCTCCCACAATCATATGCTTAAGGTCCATCAACCAGTGTCGGCATCCAAAAGTTCCCTCCTTTGCTATCCTTCTCCTCGCGGTCATTTCCAACCGCTCAATCCATCTACTAATCTGAAATGTTGGTTCCCGAAGGGGTGGGTACAACCACTCAGCAGGTAAATGATCAATAAACCACTCGATGCATCATGCCACACAATCATCACAATCATAGCATTACATGTCATTCAAGCAACCATGCACAATTTACCTTGATATCATGCACATGTCATCATACCTCATGTACATACATCATCATATAGTCATCACCATCATGTCATACACTTACCATCATCATGTCATATGTACCACCATGCCATAGGTGCACGTACACCAATGCACTTACCATCATCATGCATCCATGCACTCACCATCATCATATTACATGTACCATCATCATTACCATGCATCCCATGCACTCATCATCGTCATATCACATGTCCCATCATCATTACCATGCATCCATGCACATATCATCATCATATCACATGTGCCATCATCATTACCATGCATCCATGCACATATCATCATGTCATGCATATATCATCATGCATATTTCAATTTCAATTTCTCAATTTCATCTTTTCATATTGGACCGCCACATTTCTCTTTCCCAGGACCAATGTTTGCATCCCACATTCATCACTCGTGCCCAATCCTAGCATTGCGAGAACCATCCGGGCATGTATTCAAAATACAACCGAGCATCCGGCCCCCCACATTCCGGGCATCTCGCATCCCAACTAGCATCATGAGGCATCCCCCTAGGCACAAACCTCTAGGGCTTCCAGCATTTACACTTCCTGGCCGGGCATCTCGCATCCAAACTAGCATCGCGAGGCATCTCCCAGGGCACAAACCTCCGGGGCTTCCGACTCCCCCACTCTCAGGGCATCTCGAAACTCCCGAGGACATCCGGCCATGTATCTCTATACATTCCAGCCATCCGGCACCCCCCATCCCGGGCATCCTGATACTCCCAGGGCATTATTATCCGCCTCAAACTGTTTCCTCATTTATCATTGTTCATGTTTACCAATTCATGCCTCAACTCAGCATGGCACACAATATAATGGCAAACAAGATCACTTTCATCCTTTGATTCATACATGCATCTCTAATCATCATCATCCATAACAATACAATTCACGGAGTCCATTCAATTTAAAATGGTCCATATTTCATGCCTTTTACAAAATTCCAGCATGCACCATTTTTAGCAAATATTCAAATTAAATATCAACATGCTTCTCAAAATTCATGAAATGAAGGCACGTGATAGACAAGACAATAAAATAGTAGTTTCATGAGAAACACATGCCCAATAGAGTTCCACACAAGAAGATATAATCCACACGATTTCAGCATGCAAATTCGGATAAAACAGAACGTGCAGTTTTCGAAATAATTCAATTAAAATACCCGAATGACCTCCGAAAATTATGAAATTTTACCAGGTTATATTCAAAACACTAAAGTAGATTTTTCATGAAGACATATAGGCCAGATTCATCCTAGATAATTTTATATATACGTACGAAGCTCCTGGTCCTCGCACCGAAACGTCCAGTATAGCTATCACCGAAATATCGAGTTTTCACCTACTTATTCTTCTTCATTTCCTGTGAAATTTGGATATGTTTTACTTCAAGAGGTTCCCTACAACTTTCATTAAGGGATCTAAGTCATATTTCCTAATAATAATCACCATATGGGTCCAAGAAGTCTCGGGTGTCCAGTACCGCGTTTCCAGATCTACCATCTTCAAGAGTAAGTCCATTCACTAGGCTACACTTGCTCATTTTACTTAAAATTTGAGTATGTTAGTATTTAGGATGTTATCTACAAGTTTCATGAAGAATTTGAAGAGAGATTCTTAGAAAAAATTGACATGCAACCACAAATCTACCAAAAGGTCAGTAAAACAGTTCCAGATCTAGTGTCTTGGTAGGATGAAGGTTTGACCCCTTAAATCTCCATAATTTTGCCCCAAATTTTAGTATGTTATATTTTACTATGTTAGCTATAACTTTTATGAAGGAATCGAAGTCAGAATGCAACTCGAAACATGCATGGAAACCTCCACAAGATTCTGGGTCGAGCAGTTCACACGAAAACAGCAAACATTCTCAAGAACAAGTCACTTCTAGCTTCGGTTTTGCCTACCCTAACATCCGAAATCTACCACCAACAAGTCACACATGCAAGACACACATGCAAGAGTGGAAATAAATCCCAACTTGCCTCTAGGACCAAGCCGACGACGGCACACGGACGGCACACCGGCGACGGATGGACGGACGGCGTGCAGGCGGACGAATGGCGGCTCCTTCCTCTCCTCCCTCTCGGTTCCTCTCTCTTGCAACTCACTCTCTCTCTCTCTTTGGCTTGGCCGAAATCCCAACCGGCCACTCTCTCTCTCTCTTTCCCCCTTTTGTTTCCCCAAAACTTCATCATTGCAGCTGCATGTGGCCGCCCAAGATGGCCAGTGGGGGCAGCCACACCTTGCGCAACCTCCATGCCACTTGGCAGCTCGGAGGAAACACATGGCCTCCTTCATGCAAGATGGGCCTCCATCTTCGGCTGGGCTGGGCCGGCAATGGGCCGGCGATTTCTCCTCCTCCTTTGGGCTCCGCAACTAGGCCCAAATGGCCGAAAATGGGGTGAGGTCATGGGCTGGTTTTAAGCTAATACTTTGGCCCATATCTCATTCTAATAATCCTCCTCAAACCTAAATTTTATAAACACCTAATTGAAATTTATAAATCACAAAACTCTGTGACCTATCTTAATAAATTCCAATCCATAATCCCACATGGCCAAAACTAGAATTTTTTTCTATCAAATAATTATTCGCTAAGAGCTTGGCCAAAGTCTAAATGCAAGACATTAATTTCAGCACCCCTAATGACTGGCAAGGAATTCTAGGATGCCACAATTCTCCCCTCCTTAGAGAATTTCGTCCTCGAAATTAGACGTTGCCTATGTCTCTTTAAACAAGTGAGGGTACATTTCCCTCATTTCATTTTCACTCTACCATGTGGCTTCCTCCACATCATGATATCACCATAATATCTTAACCAATGGAATTCTCTTGGTCCTGAGAATTTGTTCCTTTCGATCCAGTACTTGCACAGGCTCTTCGATGTACCTCACTTTCTCATGCTCTTTGATGGCTTCATGATCAAGTATGTGTCCTGGATCGGGCTGATACTTCCTCTAAAGTTAAGGATGCAAGCTCTTAACATATCTTAATTTATCTCAACACCAAAAACAGTTTTAAAACAATAACCACATCTGAAATTTCTTTTGAACGCTTGAAAATCTTCCTTCATGAAATCAAACAATACAAACTGAGGTTTTCAAAAGCATTCAACAACAATAGCAAGCTTTGAAATCATATGTCATTTCCATGTCAAAACGTTCTCAAATCACCAATGTGGAAAATCCTTTGAGTTCTTGAAAATCCCTCTTCATGATATCAAATAATGTAAAATAGGGATTTCAAAGACACATCGATATAACAATGATAGTCTTTAAAAATAGGTAAATCTCATATCATTGAAACCAATTCATAAAATCAAAAGCATGATACCAAATCCATAAAATCCATGTTCACGCTTAAATTTCAAATGTTTTTCGGAATCCACGTGTAAAGCCTTGAGTCGCACTTGCATCACGGCATGAAATAAAATACTTTATCAAAACCCTTAGTAAAATTTAAATCGGTACATTGGCAAATTCAAATCTCAATCCCAACTCCAATGGGTTGGAATGTTTTCTATAGAAAGTTCAGAATTCTTTGAAATGGGAAACATTTCTTAAAACATTTGGGCACGATGTTATAGTACTCATAAATTTTGATGAAATTCAAGAGATTTTCTAAAACAGTTCACAATCAAAATCTGCTTTTCAGTTGAAGTTCAAAACTTGGAATGTACAGGTGATAATTTTCTCCAAAAACCATAAGCATTTCTTGAAGTATTGAAAATCATAGTTCAGCGAGTCGATAATATTGGTCCCATCGTAAAGATTTTTTAAACTAAAAACTTTGAAATACCAAAATCCTAAGCCTTTCTTGAAATACTACAATCAACGCATCGGCGAGTCATCAAACTCAGTCCCGACCTTAAGATTTTCAAAGTAGTTTACATGTAAAATCTTAGAGCTTTAAAAACATCCAAACTCAAGTATTTCCAATCTAACTGCACTACATCAGACAACAACGGCAATGCATTATATCGGTTGGTAGACTTTCACTTGCTGGCATGTTAAACACTAGGAGACGTGTTTAGCTGCATCCGCCTTCATGCCATTCCACCAAAACTGTTGGCGTAATTTATGTACATCTTTGTACTACCCAGATGAATACTATAATTACACCTATGTGCTTCCGACAGGATTTCCCCTTTTACTTCTTCATTGTCGAGAACATAGAGTCATCCTTGACATCTTACTACTCCATCTTCAGAGACTTGGAACTCTGGTCTTTTCCTAAAGACATAGCATTTCGTATCTTCACAATTTCCGAATCAGATTCTTGTAGAATCTTAACTTTCTGAATATTTTTGGGTTCAATCCTTAATGCAATAAGCATACCATTGAGGTGGTCTACTTCCAACTTAAAGTCTGAATCTGCTATTGACTTAACAGATTTCACTCTATTATCCTTAGATTAGCCATGTTCGTAGTTGACTTTCGATTTAAGGCATCTGCCACCTTATTCACCTTTCATGAGGGGTACCGTAACAGTCAAAATCTTTTAATAATTCCATCTACCTCCTCTGTCTCATATTCAATTCCTTTTGTGAAAACATATATTTCAAGCTCTGTCCTAAGTGCAACTATCAATCAAATTCAAATTTAAAGAATTCCACCTTCTCGACTCCATCGAACACACTATTTAGCCGAATTATTCCTATACCTTTGTCACCACCAATTCAAGCCTAGAACCATCAAAATCAGCACCACTAATAACTCATCTGGTTCAGTCCAACAGAGACATTCACTATGCTTTCACTGCAACATAGATTCAAGCCTAAAATATAGCATCATTCCTTTGATTCAAATATCGATAGTCCACCAAGACTTATTCAATTTCAAAGATCGACAATCCACCAAAATGAAACTTGTCTAGTTTCCATCGAGTATATCTTAGATCTCATCCTAAATGATCATCACTTAGACTAATCACTCATCAAATCCACAACTTGAACTTTCACCTTTTCACCTAGGAAAGACTATAACCACAATTGATCATATCTACTAATTCCACCAAACCTTTTCAAACTGAGATCATCACCTAAAATTAAAAGTTGACCATCATTAGTTAAACCTATTATTTCGACATATAAACCTCAAATAATTCCATGTCTCATATGACCACTCAAACTCATGACTTCCAAGATCAATCTATACATACTAAATGCCTCCATGTAATGCATCAAGACTTCCAATGAAATCCTCAAATAGGAAGTCACTAGTTAGCTCAAATGATCATAACTTAATCCTCAAATTCATAACTCACTCTCCATAATTCACTTCTTAAGCCTTACTTGCAGCACTACGCTTAGATGCTACGCACGTCTTCAGGTCCTTTAGAATACATCAGGACATCATCAAATGGAGACAATCACAATTTGATCAAAATAAGGCTTTAATATCCTATTCATTAAGTCCATGAATGCAGTTAAGGCATTTGTCAATCCACATAGCATAACTAGGAACTAATAGTGTCCATAGCGAGCCCTAGATGCGGTGTTAGGAATGTCTTCTTTCTTTATCCTTAACTGGTATCCTGATCTCAAGTCAATTAAAGACCAAACTTCCTTGCAGTTGGTCGAATACGTCATCAATTCTAGATGAGGGATACTTTTTCTTAACAATTACATGATTCAATTGCCTAATACCAATGTACAAACGCATTGACCTATCCTTCTCTTTCACAACAAGAGTTCTACAAGCTTAACCATGCTTCCGCTGCGCCACTCTGATAGACTTATCCTAGAAACACTACCCTTCTAGTTTAGTTCATAGTTCGGTTCATTCCTGCCCCCTTTTGCCATTCTAGAAGCCTGCCAGGAGCCGCTCTTTGTTCAGGTCCTCTGACCTCGGCGTCCACTCCCCCCCCTCATCAAACCGGGATGTTACAGGTACACCAGCTTTCGCCTGGTTCGAACCCAAGCTACACATCTACTGAAAGGTCTCATTTCAATAGGGATTAACTTACAGAGTTATTATCCGTTTTGGCCTATCCCATACTAGGCCTCATGGTTTCATCCTTGGCGCATGGGCAAGCACTATCTCAGGTAGCTCTTCATTTGAATAGAGTCTCTTACCTTATCGCGCATCACTCAATGTCACTTGTCTCCTTGATTCCATTCATTCTCTTAATATTTCTTGCTCTCCAAGCTGGGCCCTTTCATAAACTTCATTATAATCCCTCACGTTTAGGAGCACTAGTTATCTCCTACTATTTGTCCTCAGGCCCTTAAGGAATCTCTTAACCTTTTCCTCCCAATCCTCTATCAATCTAGGGGCATACCTAGACTATAGACAGCTCATAAAGTTTTGCTTCGGGAAAAATTTGCGACTCAATGTCACTAAGGGCCTGCATGGTTGGCACTTATTTGTTCAGGAACAGAAATTTCTGTTTTTGTTCTGGGAACAAAAGGAGCAACGCGTTTGTGTGCGTTTACGTTCCTTTTTGTTCTTTTGTTGAGGAACAAAAAAGTAAACAAGAAACAAAAAACTTGTTTCTTGCCAAAACACAAATCGAAACACTTTGTTTTTTTTTTTTTTCCTTTTTTTTTTTTTTTTGTTCTTCTTTCTTTTGGCCGGTCGCCGGCCTCGGCCATGGCGGCGGCCGGCCCGACGCAGGGCGGCCTCGCCCGGCCACGGCGGCTCGCCGGCCCCGGCGAGGCCGACTCTCGCCGTCCCGGCGAGGCCGAGGCTCGCCGTAGGCCGGGCGAGGGTCGGCCTCGCCATGGCGGGCGAGCTCGAGCTCGCCCAGCCATGGCGAGGCCGACCTCGCGCCGGCTGGGCGAGCTCGAGCTCGCCCAGATCTGGCGAGGCCGAGCTCGCCCAGCCGCCGGCGAGCCTCGGCCTCGCCCAGCGGTGGCCCGGCGAGGCCGCGCCTCGCCGGATCAAGGCGAGGCCGACCTCGCGCCGGCACGGGGGCGAGCTCGATCTCGCCCGGATCCGGCCTCGAGCTCTTGGCCGGCGAGGCCGAGCTCGCCCGGCGGCCGGCGAGCCTCGGCCTCGCGGGCGGTGGCCCGGCGAGGCCGCGCCTCGCCCGCCGGGCGAGCTCGGCCCTCGCCGGCCGGTCGCCGGCCAAGGCCCGGCCGGCGACGGCCAAAAGAAAAAAAAATGAAAAAAAAAAAAAAAAAAAAAAGAAAAAAAAGAAAAAAATAGAAAAAATAAAAGAAATAAAAAAATTATCCAAATTTACCAAACATGTTTCTGTTTATTTTTTTATTCCGGAAATAAGTTTACCAAACGCGTATTTTTGTTCAAAAATTGTTCCCCGGAACAGAAATATTTTTTTCTATTTACGTTCCTCGGAACAATTTTTAAATAGAAACACAAACAAACGCGCCCTAATTAGCTAAGAAGGAGAAGTAATGTTCATACGTTACTAAAGCAATATAAGTAACATAAAAAGTTACTAGCAGAAAAAAGCAACATCACACTAGTTACCAGGGATCTACGAGTGAATACCTATCACCCGTTGTTCAAAGTTAGTCAACTACTTCGAGTTAGTATTCTATGGTGTGCATAATTCTATCCTCATTTCCATCTGAGGTTCCTTATCACTCCAAATAGACCATAGCTCTGATACCAAAACAAGGCTGTGGCACCCCTTGACGGCCCCCGATCCGATTTGGGTCACCACAGTTCGCTTACCATTCACTTTTCCTAATAACATGTCACTCTGATACCATTTCAATCGCAACGGGTCCATACAACCTGGGGGTTTTCATCTTTTAGATCGGTCCCTTGCGCAATTTATATACGGAAGCACATCTAACAACTCCATTCCTTATATTCAAAAAACAATGCACACCAACTAAACATTTATAAGTAAAAGCCGCACACTTTTATTTACTTAAACCAAATGGACATCATTCATCGATACATCCAAATGCCGCAGTCTTCTATACTCGGCTATACTTCCAAAAGATGACAGACATCTCCTCCCACAATCATATGCTTAAGGTCCATCAACCAGTGTCGGCATCCAAAAGTTCCCTCATTTGCTATCCTTCTCTTCGCGGTCATTTCCAACCGCTCAATCCATCTACTAATCTGAAATGTTGGTCCCCAAAGGGGTGAGTACAACCACTCAGCAGGTAAAGGATCAATAAACCACTCGATGCATCATGCTACACAATCATCACAATCATAGCATTACATGTCATTGAAGCATCGATGCACAATTTACCTTGATATCATGCACATCACATCATACCTCATGTACATACATCATCATATAGTCATCACCATCATGTCATACACTTACCATCATCATGTCATATGTACCACCATGCCATAGGTGCACATACATCCATGCACTTACCATCATCATGCATCCATGCACTCATCATCATCATATTACATGTACCATCATCATTACCATGCATCCCATGCACTCATCATCGTCATATCACATGTCCCATCATCATTACCATGCATCCATGCACATATCATCATCATATCACATGTGCCATCATCATTACCATACATCCATGCACATATCATCATAATATCACATGTGCCATCATCATTACCATGTATCCATGCACATATCATCATGTCATGCATATATCATCATGCATATTTCAATTTCAATTTCTCAATTTCATCTTTTCATATTGGACCGCCACATTTCTCTTTCCCGGGACCAATGTTTGCATCCCACATTCATCACTCGCGCCCAATCCTAGCATTGCAAGAACCATCCGGACATCTATTCAAAATACATCCGGGCATCCGGCCCCCCACATTCCGGGCATCTCGCATCCCAACTAGCATCACGAGGCATCCCCCTGGGCACAAACCTCCAGGCTTCCGGCGTTTACACTCCCTGGCCGGGCATCTCGCATCCCAACTAGCAACGCGAGGCATCCCCCCGGGCACAAACCTCCGGGGCTTCCGGCTCCCCCACTCTCCGGGCATCTTGAAACTCCCGAGGACATCCGGCCATGTATCTCTATACATTCCGGCCATCCGGCATCCCCCATCCTGGGCATCCTGATACTCCCAGGGCAGTATCATCCGCCTCAAACTGTTTCCTCATTTATCATTGTTCATGTTTACCAATTCATGCCTCAACTCAGCATGGCACACAATATAATGGCAAACAAGATCAATTTCATCCTTTGATTCATACATGCATCTCTAATCATCATCATCCATAACAATACAATTCACGGAGTCCATGCAATTTAAAATAGTCCATATTTCATGCCTTTTACAAAATTCCAGCATGCACCATTTTTAGAAAATATTCAAATTAAATATTCACATGCTTCTGAAAATTCATGAAATGAAGGCACGTGATAGACAAGACAATAAGATAGTAATTTCATGAGAAACACATGCCCAATAGAGTTCCACACAAGAAGATATAATCCACACGATTTCAGCATGCAAATTCGGATAAAACAGAATGTGCAGTTTTCGAAATAATTCAATTAAAATACCCGAATGACCTCAGAAAATTATGCAATTTTACCAGGTTATAGTTAAGACACTAAAGTAGATTTTTCATGCGGACATCTAGGCCGGATTCGTCCTAGATAATTTTCTATATACGTACGAAGCTCCTGGTCCTCGCACCAAAACGTCCAGTATAGCTATCACCGAAATATCGAGTTTTCACCTACTTATTCTTCTTCATTTCCTCTGATATTTTGATATGTTTTACTTCAAGAGGTCTCCTACAACTTTCATTAAGAAATATAAGTCATATTTCCAAATCTTCAAGAGTAAGTCCATTCACAAGGCTACACTTGCTCATTTTACTTAAAATTTGAGTATGTTATTATTTAGGATGTTCTCTACAAGTTTCATGAAGAAGTCGAAGAGAGATTCTTAGAAAAAATCGACATGCAACCACAAATCTACCAAAAGGTCAGTAAAACAGTTCCAGATCTAGTGTCTTCGTAGGATGAGGGTTTGACCCCTTAAATATTTATAATTTTGCCCTAAATTTTAGTATGTTGTATTTTAAGATGTCAGCTACAACTTTCATGAAGGAATCAAAGTCAGAATGCAACTCGAAACATGTATGGAAACCTCCACAAGATTCTGGGTCGAGCAGTTCACACGAAAACAGCAAACATTCTCAAGAACAAGTCACTTCTAGCTTCGGTTTTGCCTACCCTAACATCCGAAATCTACCACCAACAAGTCACACATGCAAGACACACATGCAAGAGTGGAAATAAATCCCAACTTTCCTCTAGGACCAAGCGGACGACAGCACACGGACAGCACACCGGCGACGAACGGACGGACAGCGTGCGGGCGGACGAATGGCGAGCTCCTTCCTCTCCTCCCTCTCGGTTCCTCTCTCTCGCAACTCACTCTCTCTCTCTTTGGCTTGGCCGAAATCCCAACCGGCCACTCTCTCTCTCTCTTTCCCCCTTTTGTTTCCCCAAAACTTCATCATTGCAGCTGCATGTGGCTGCCCAAGATGGTCAATGGGGGCAGCCACACCTTGCGCAACCTCCATGCCACTTGGCAGCTTGGAGGAAACACATGGCCTCCTTCATGCAAGATGGGCCTCCATCTTTGGCTGGGCTGGGCCAGCAATGGGCCGGCGATTTCTCCTCCTCCTTTGGGCTCCGCAACTAGGCCCAAATGGCCGAAAATGGGGTGAGGTCATGGGCTGGTTTTAAGCTAATACTTTGGCCCATATCTCATTCTATTAATCCTCCTCAAACCTAAATTTTATAAACACCAAATTGAAATTTATAAATCACAAAACTTTGTGACCTATCTTAATAAATTCCAATCCATAATCCCACATGGCCAAAACTAGAATTTTTTTCTATCAAATAATTATTCACTAAGAGCTTGGCCAAAGTCTAAATGCAAGACATTAATTTGAGCACCCCTAATGACTGGCAAGGAATTCTAGGATGCCACATCTATTGTCCTTACAAGGAAGCAAAACAAATATGAGACGCCATGACTACAAAGTACATTGCCAAAATTTGTGATTGGACATTATTATTGACGAGAAATGTCCAATGATTATGATATCAAGACATAAGTCAATGAATTTCACAAGCTAGTAGAGGACTTAATGTGATATCTTGAAATTTGGCCCCATTTCGAAATATATGAAATGGTTATCCTATTGACGCACTTATAGTTATTTTACTCTGAACCGATTACTTATGAGTTAACTACTCTATTGGGTAAGGTCATAAAGGATTAAAATGTGAAAGACTAGATAATTCAATTAGGGATTGACCACCTGACCATAAGGATCGACAAGGGTCAATACTATACTATTATAAGTTAGTTAGCGAACAGATAAATTGATTCGATGGAAGTACGTAGTCGATTTGCGGGTGATTTTGCACAATTATGATATTCGCGTTGAACGATAATAAATCGATTTTCTATTGAACCCTTGTGATTACATGACAACTAAAGGTCGTCCACACTTTGAAGAGGCACAAACGTGGATCGAAAATTATCGACCATGGATCAACTATGTGAGAGCCCATAAAAGACACCCGATAGCTTAGGTCGTATAAAAAATGTGTTCGATCAATTTTAACCATGAAATTTAATTCAATTTTAGGTATCAAACTTTTGAGGATTCCAAGATTAAATTATTGGATGTCATCACATTGTTCATCGAATTATCAGGAAGTTCAAAATTTTTTGAAAAAGAAACTATCGGGCAAAAATTTGGAGACCGGAAAGAAAAAAGAAAAAAAGAAGAAGAAATCATTTGGATCCAATACAAAATGATGATTTTAGGGCTAAGATTTTGATTTTTAAAGGAAAATAGAAATAAAAAGGAAAGTGGGAACATAATACTAGGCAAAGAGGGTTTTAAAGGGAGTTGGTGAGAAGAGATGCTGGGTTTTGTTTTGAAAAATTCTAAGAAAAATCTATTTTCTCTCTCCCTCCCTCTCTCTCCCCACCCCTCACGTCCTCCCCCTTCTACCAAGTCCCTCCCCTCCCTTTTCTTTTCTTTTCTTTTCTCTCTTTGCCTCCCCCTTCACGGTGGCTTCGTTTTATTTTCCTTTTCTTTTTCCCTCTTTCTTCTCCCTCTTCTCTCTTTCTCTCTTCTTCCTCCCTCTCTCTCCCCACCCCTCACGTCCTCCCCCTTCTGCCAAGTCCCTTCCCTCCCTTTTCTTTTCTTTTCTTTTCTTCTCTCTCTGCCTCCCCCTTCACGCTGCCTTCTTTTTATTTTCATTTTCTTTTTCCCTCTTTTTTCTCCCTCTTCTCTGTTTCTCTCTTCTTCTTGCCCCCTACAGCCAATTCCCCTTGGTTGCAGCAGCATACCACCCCATTTCCTGCATCTTCATTTTTCTTCTTCTCTTCCCCACCTTCCTCTCCATTTTTCACTTCCCCCTTTTGTTTGTTGCCGCCCTCTCACCCACCATAATCATCCACCCATCTCACTGCCACACCACCCCATCGCCACCACCACACCACCTCACCACCACTACCGTCCACCATCCCTACTATCATCCGCCATCTCTCACCTTCGTTCATCACCAATGGCACCACTGCACCTGCATCACCATCTCCACCGCCGTCTCCATCGTCATTTGCCCGAGTCACCATTGTGGCCACCACCAAGCTGAGGCCCCCTTGGCTGTGGGTTTGGGGAGCTGTTGCCGCCTTCGAGCCTCCGTTCGAGCCACGAGTGTCATGTTCTCGATGCTGTCACACCACCGTCACCGCGAGCTCGCCGTCGTAAGAAACCCATGAGTTAACCTTATAATCGTAGATTATTGTGTTAATTATGTTTAAGGTGTTGATTAGTTTAATATTAATGGTGGTTAGTGTTAGTAAATTTTACTTTAGGCTTAATTGCAATTAAGAATGGTTTAAATTAAATTGAAGTGCGATTAGTTTAAGTAATTACGATTAGATTAATTAATCGTGATTTATTTAATTAATTTTTATTTATTAAATTAATCATAATTATTTTAGTTAACGTCGATTAATTTTAATTAATTATTGTTCGGCTAATTAATCGATTATAGTTTAATTAATTGTGATTAGCCTAATTAATCGTGATTAGCTTAATTAATTGCGATTAGTGTAATTAATGACGGATTAGCCATTACGTAGAATTTTATACTAGTTTTCTGGATGAAACTGTGCGTAATTCTAGTTGTTTGCACCTGTGATGCTATGCTATTGATTGGTCAATTGTAGATTTTTATTTACTATTTTCAAAGGAGGTTTTATGGGCAAGAAAATAAAAAATTATGAGGTGTCGGGTTTGGACGCTAAACTTTACTTGCTAAATAAAACTATGGGGTTTTAAAATGAAAGTGTGTACAGTTTGACGGATTGATTTTAAATACATGACCACCTACAAATATTTTACTGGAATTTTTAATTGTGAAAAATTACCAAAGTTGATTATTTGAAAAATGAACTATTTTTTCCTCGGGTAGTTAATGGCAATAAAAATTGGTTTGATTAATGGTGTGCTTAAGTGGTCATTTAATCGAACCCGTCACCCAATGAAATTTTAGGGGTGATGCTTGATTTTTATTAGATGCCTGGCGGGGGTCCGTATGCCGAGTCGCGATTGAGATTGGATCGATGTTCCTCTATGGAATGCCGTCTAGGTGGGGTATCTAGAAAATACGGCACTCGATGGGGTGAGATGATACTCTTGTGTTGGCTGTGGCCCGAGAGGTCCTAATAATTGGAACATGTGTGTTGGTAATGCGCTAGGAATATTTTGAATGTATTCTGATTATTATTTATGCATGTTGCACTTTTATTGCCATGTGAGATGTGCTAAGGCGAGGTAAGATTGTATGCCGTTGCGTGTTTAGGCTATCTCTGAGGCGAATTAGTTTCCTAATTAGAAAGTTAGCTTGCTAAGATTTTATCTCACCCGTTATTGTTAATTATTTTCAAGGTCGTAGCGTGGAGAACTGCTAAGTGTTTTGCGGTGGGCGTGAGATGCGATACTTTTTGGCTAGCCTTGCTGTTAGTGAAGTTTAAGTTAACCCTAACCTTTCGACCATTTTCGCTCATAGGTCGTGTAGGAGTTACCTTTTGTTGTGGGCCTGTACACGTTAAACTCCTAAGGTTAACAAGTTGGTAAATAAATATGTGACTTTTGGAAATATTTGTTGTGTTTTACTTTCCTTGATTTGTTGGTTGACTTGGTGTTTATTTAAGTCGTTTCCGCATGTGTTTAATTAAAATATAAAAAAATGGGTTAGCGACGCGTCCTGAGATATTGCAATTTAATCAACCGTCGAAGGATGTTTGTGCGCTTGGGGTTCGGCGTGACACTTGAAGGCGGAAAACATCAATTTGCAAAAAGAATTTATTGTGGGCTTGCTGATTGAAAAGTTGCCTGAATCTTGGAATAACTACAAGTAACAACTTGAGCACAAGGACAAGCAACTATCACTTGGCGACCTAGCGTACATATTATCATTGAGGACACAACTCGCAAAGAGATCAAAACTGCCAAAGTTAAAGAAATTGCTTCAAGGTAAATCTCAACATCGCCAAAACAGGTATAAAAAAAAAAATTGATTACAAATCCAAAGGCTGTACTTTGCCCTGTTACAATCACTTCATTAAATCCGAACTTCAGTCTAATCTCCCATAACCTCCATGAGCTCAACCACCATAGACATATTTCAATTCTAAGCATAGCTTAAACTTCACTATAACCGTGGACCTCACTAGAACACCAAATGTACATGCACTTGTAATTACTCCACAATGACTTTTCAACACAACCTTCTCAATTATTGATAAAGTAGAACCACTTTTGCATCCATATATGTTAGGAGATTGAACATACACCTTGTTAAACTCAACAATTATAGCAACCTTATTACAAGCATTATCTCTGTCAATTATCACACTAGTACTTTCAACTTCAAGTGTTTCTAGTTGTGGCTCCCCCTTAAATTGAACACGTTTTCCACTGCTTCCTCAATTTCGTTGTAACCCTAGCATGCACTCACAAAACATCTTGCATTGGTCCACAATCAGCTGTCGTTTTGCATTGGATCTCTCCTCTTCTTGAGTCTTTCGGGTCGTCCTTTCTCCGAAACCCGTCGATAGCTTCCTTGTCCCGCAATCACGCAGTAACCCGGCTTGCCGCTTAATAATATCACCCTCCGGCGGTTCCCTTGAGCATGTGTATAAAACCCATGCGATTGATGGGTATTGTCTCAAAAATCATTCCACAAACTCCAAGATTGCTTTTTTCGTTGCTATACCAACACAATCAGAGTTTTTCTCTTTTGTCTTGCCATTTGCATTGTGCGGCCCTCTCTGTGCATCTCTTCCCATTGCTGAGGAGTCGTGACTCCTTCCGTTTCTAGGCCACCTCGAATCGGCCAAGCAATGGTCGTCAAGAGGCAAAAATCTCCTTCCGACACTTGAATTTTGATCCATGATCAACCTAGCTCCTTCCAGATTGATTAGTCAAAGCTCACAAAGCTAGTGAATGACAAGGACATCTCCTCCCTCCAAGCAGCCGGCAGCACTAGCAAAGTTGCCTGAGCCCTTAGAAGTAGGGTCTTCAGTGGAATTTAGGGTGTTGTACTTAATTAGTACGTCCATGATGGGGAGTGATGAGAACGCACTATTTCATCTTAATACGCTACGATGGAAAAACACCCTTTGAAAGGGTATGAAGGGAGTTGTAACTATTGGTACGTTTTGCATAACGTTTGCTCAGAAATTCCTCTCATTTTCTTTTCCCTTTTCCATCAAAAGAAAAAGAAGGCATTCCATTTTTCCTTTACAAGAACAATTGACATTTACACTGTGGAAATTAGATGCTTTCCTTGTGATTGCATTCAGACCAACGTGAAGTATTTTTGTCCGTAATTCATCCGCAATTGAATGATTGTTCCAGGTAAATTGTTGATTGTGCATCGGATAAAGGTAAGTCGTCTTCCACTGACTTCCTTCCTACATTGGTATTAGAGCCCGGTCGTAATTTTTGCCTTGTTTTCATCGAATTTTCTCGTTTACTACTTGATATTGAGACCAAGACATTGAATTTTACATTGTCTGGATGTTTATTGCTTGGAATTGCAATCTGACTCGTCGAAAATGAACTGAAGCAAAGAACGAGTTCAGGGCCACGTACACCCGTTCAATTTTGGCCATTTTTCGAAATATTTTTTCGGCCAATTTTTTTTTTCAAATGTACAAGGTGAAAAAACTTGTCGAGACGAGTCCAACGGTGGGTAGAGCACCGCTAGATGACACTAGACATGCCCATATGCATAGCCAGAAGTCGCTACGCATGGGCGCTGCGCATAGGTGCCTCGTGCCTGATGTGTTAGGCACGCCAGCGCATGAGCATCATGCACGCGTCGACAAAGGAACATGTGCTGACATCGTCCAACGGTTGGTAACCGCCAGATGACGTCATCGATGACGTCACCGCCGGCGGCAGTTGGCTAGCCAATCACTAGCCGGTGACTTAACCTGCGACCCGACCCAACCCACTTACCAACTCGACCGTTGACCGGTCAAGTGGTCGGACCGGTCAGTCGGTCTAGCGGTCAAATCAGTTGGACTGATCGGGCCGGCCAAGAGCCTTTTAGCTCACTGGCACATGCACCGCACGCATTGCGCACTTAGGCGATGCGTGTGGCTGCATGGGACATTCGATTGGAGCATGGTTGGTGGCATTTGGTTCGTATTGTGGCATCCTAAAAATTTCATAGTGATCTCTAGATGCATTACAACCCCTGAATAGGTGATGGAAGCACCATCGGACTATATTATAGTCACTAGACTAATGGATTACAATTAAACAAGGCCAAGCATTTAATGGACAATTGTTTTGCTGGAAATCTATCATATGTCCATGTGTGATCAATGATTGTACTAAAGGATGAATTAATAAAGAAGTTTCTGTTCTTGGCCGTGTACTCTATAAGTTGGATTTCCATCGATTAATGTTGCAATGTTATATGGCCATGTGAGAAATTGAGATTATGAAATTAAGTGGGGATTAAAGTGAAAATATATATATGGAGCAAGAGTGGGCTGGACACTTAAGGCCAAACCAACCCAAAGCAGCCCACCCTTTCCCCCATTCGGTCGACCAAGGCCTAGCCCAAGTCTAGCCCATTGAGGCCCACCACCTTTGCATGGAGATTGACAAGTGGCGTGAGGGATTCTCCATGTGTCACTAGCATGCAAACCTCATGATTACTAGCTAATCATGAGGGTGAAAGAAAGATTAAGAGAGAGAGGGAGAGGCAGATTGCTCGAGGGAATCGCTGAGAGAGAGAGAGAGAGAGAGAGAGAGACCAAGCAGGCGAGCGAGCGAGAGAAAGAGGAGGAGAGTTCGAGCGAGAGAGGAGAGGGAAGAAGAAGGCTGTCTTCCGCCGTGCGTGTGACTGCTGCCACCGTCGACGCCACCTAGTTTTGCCGTCGTCGACCCGTGTCCGAGACCACGAGTCCTCCGTTTTGCTGTGGTTGCATAGGGCTTAATGCAAGTAGAAGTTCTTCAATCTATGTCTTGCTTGCTGTTTTATCTAGCTAAGAGTTGGTGGATGTGAGAAAGGTGAAATTTTAGAATTGCATGTTGGATTTTGGACATGTAAGATGAAGCCAGATCAAGAAAACTAGGAAAAACAGGGCATGCATTGTGGATTTCGAATTTGAGATGGAACAAGAATTTAATAATCTGACTATGGAGGATTTTTGGAAGTGATAAAGCTGTGTTATAGTGTAATACACTTGTATCTATTTGATTGTGGATGTTGGAGGTCGAAATTCAAGGAGTAGGAGAAACTCTCATTAGGTTAATGGACTGTTTTGTGAAAAACAGTGTGACCCTCGGTGACTTTTTGATTTTTCGGTAATTTTCCAGCCATAATTTGACTTCTATTTCTTAATAAAAGTTGGAGAGTACATCTGTAGGTACAATATATAAAATATTTAGGGTAAATGGACGATATTTAATTGACGAAATTATTTTTATACGGAAATGTTAAATCTGGAAATTTTACAGAAACTGTAGCAAGAAATACCGAAGTTTTTACTCCTGATATGTATGGAATTTGACTTTGTGTTCTTCATGAAATTTGTTACTTTAGGTCTCATTAATAATGTGTCAAAATTTCGTAATTTTCTGAGTCCATTTAGTATTTATTTCAAAAAATTTTACCCGAACTGTGCATTGTAAAGGTCGGGCTATTCTATTCTTGAATTTTCACAAAAAGTATCCGAAAGTGAAGGTGTTTTGAATGGCTATGTGATGTGATGGTATTGGCTGTGGATATTTTTGCAATATTGAGATGTGATAGAGGGTCCATGAGACATCTTGTTTTAGCATTTGAAAATGTTCTGTGAATTAAAATGCTAAATAGTTACCGTTGAACCCTTAGGTCAACAATACCCCGGGAGTCGGGATGCCCAAAGGATCGAGTGAGTTGATGCCTTGTGCATGCTTGGTGGCCTTAAATGGCTGAATGCCGGAGGTTATTCCCCGGGAGCTTTGGGATGCCCGATGGTATGCTAGTTGGTACGTAATTCCGGATGGCCAGGGTAACCATTTTCATGGGAGGCCCTCGAGGTTCCTCGTGATGCCAGGTGGGGTACGAGATGCCTGGAGGTGTGATTTGCTCCAGATACCCAGTGGCCTTAAATGGCTGAATGTCGGAGGCTTTCGTGATGCCTGGAGGGATGCGAATGCCGGAGGGACGCAAACATTGGTCCTCTGGGGATGAAACCTTTTGAAATATAAAATGAAGGATTCCATTATGAGTGTGTGTGGGTCTAGATATATGACTGAGTGTATGGCAATGGAATGGAATGTGAAGTTTCAGTTTGACCCTATGATTGAAATTTGTATATCTTGGATATGTTGTCATCACATTGATAGTTTTCATGATTTTGATACATACCTATGGTTAAATTTCTTGTTTTGTCTACCATACTTGAATCTAGATATTAATAGTAATGCTTGATATAGCTTAAGGAATCTTTTACTACTGAGTGGTTGTACTCATCCCTCTTGGGAACTAACATTTCAGATTAAGAGATGCCTCTATCTCCTGTCACACGTAGTACTTTCTATGGCTTACCATCTGATGTTGAGGTTGAGTACTCGGAGCACCCCTGTGTTGGTGTTCGTGGACCGGTGTTCATCCGTGTTCAAGTTTTAGTTATGTATGACGTGGGTCTACTTGATGGCCCCGTAGTTCAGGAGTTCCTGTTCGTACATGTTCGTCGCGACGGGATCATGATGGGAATGTTGTCGCCGCCACCAATCGATGCACCGGGCTGGGTGTGATTGCGCGTGTGACGGGTAGAGGATGACACTTTTTGGATAGCCGACACTGGATGATGGATCAATGTACATGTCTGATGTAGGGGTTGGGTACTTTTGGGTTATAGCCGAGCTTAGTAAAGCCTTGGCCTTTTGTTGTACTGACTCTTGATGTCCATCATAGTTATGTAAATAAAAGTGTTTCGGCTCTAAGGTATATATATATAAAAGGTGTAGTTAGTGTGCATTACATTGTATTATTTGGCTTGAGTATGGGTTAGGGAGATGTTGAATATGCTTCCATTATATGAACTGCGTTGGGATTGTTTAGAAAAAAAAAATTCATAAACCCCCAGGATATATGGTCCCACTATAATTCAATGGTATGAGAGTGACATGTTATTAGGAAAGTGAAAGGTAAGCAAACTGTGGCGACCCTAACGGATCGGGGGCCGTTTCGGGGGTGCCACAGCGAGTGGTATCAGAGCAATGGTTATATGTGGAGTGATATGGAGCCTCATTTGGAAATTCAGGAATATGATGACAACGCACACTATAGGATACTAACTGGGATAGTTGACTAACTTTGAACAACGGGTGATGGGTATTCACTCGTAGATCCCTAGTAATTTATTATGAGTTGTCTTTAGGTGCTAGTAACATGTTTATGTTACTTATATAGAGTTGAAGTTGCTTTTAAACGGAGACATTGAGTCACGGATTATTCCTGAGGCAAGCTTGGAAACTATAGGAAAATCATGGTACGAGCTGGAAGTACTCATCCATCGAGGGCTGAAGCCTCTGCTGCAAGGGCTGAACCTTGAATGGAAGACATCCTGCAGGCATTGGCCAATATAGGAAATCTGATGGAAAGACAAGCGCAGCAACAACCTGGAGTGGAACGTCGCCCTCAAGGACTGGTGGAGCAATTTCTGAAGTGGAAGCCACCTAAGTTTAGTGGAATACGAAGTCCTGAGGAGGCGGAACAATGGATTGATGGAATGAAACAAATTTTCGGGTTGTTGAACTGCAATGATGCTGAGAAAATAACTTTGGCAGAGTACCAGTTGGAGGGAAATGCAAAGTTTTGGTGGAGAGCTTCGAGAGACACGATCTTTCCACCAGGTATTGATATAAACTGGGATGAGTTTGTTAGAGCTTTCAATATGACGCATTTTTCTGATTGTGCCAAGGATAAGAAGATCACTGAATTTGTTCAATTAGAACAAAGGGAGCTGACAGTGAACCGGTATGAGTCAAGATTTTTTTAATTGTCTAGGTATGCTCCTAGATTGATTGAGGATCGAGAGGAAAAGGCTAAGAGATTCCTGAAAGGATTGAGGAATGATATCAGAAACAACTAGTGCCTCTGAATATAAGGGATTATAATGAGATTTATGAAATGACACATTTGGTAGAGTAGAAATTACTGAGAGAGCGATCGAAATCCAAGAAGCAGACGACCTTTAATGATATTCGAAGGGGTGAGAGACCCTATCCTGGACAAGATCAGCCCTAGGAATCTAAGAAGAGGAATGATTTAGGAAATTTTGGAAAAGCTAAGAGTGGCCCGGTTCTAGGGAAGGTACCCTACTAGGGTAACACTTGTCAAAGGTGTGGTGGATAGCATGAGTCAGGATTTTGTAGTAGTCTGCCAAAATGTTTTGGTTCTGGACGGATGGGGCATTTTAAGAGAAATTGTCCACAAGAGAGGTCACAGCTGAGTGTCAACTTGGTGCGACAAGTGCAACAACGTACTGTTGGGTCAAATTTACCAAGGAACCCACAGAGACCACCAGCTCAAGGAAGGGTATATGCGGTCACCCAAGAGGAAGCGAAAGCTTCAAAAAATGTTATCTTAGGTACGATTTCTATAAATGACAAAAAGGCATATGCATTGTTTGATAGGGGCGCTACGCATTCATTTATATCTGAGAGATATAGGCAATTGAGTAAAATAGAAACTATACCTCTTGAGACGCCTCTTTGTGTTTCCACGCCTTTAAAGAATATGGTATTATCCACAAGGGTATGTGCAAAATGTACGATAACTAAAGAAGGACGAGATATGGAAATAGATCTAGTTGTGATGGCTATGTATGACTTTGATGTTATCATAGGAATGGACTGGCTCCATAGGTATCGGGCTAAGGTGGATTGCTATAGGAAAGTGATCCAGTTCATGTTACCTAACCAGTCTAGTTTTGAATCTTTTGGAGGTCAAACAAACCCCTCTATAGCCATCATCTCAATGGTAGAAGCTCGTGAACTACTTGACAAAGGATGTCAAGAATACCTAGCAGTAGTAAGAGATTTTACTAAGAAAGAGGCTAAAATTGATGAGATTCGAATAGTCAGGGAATTTCAGGATGTGTTTCCTGAGGAGTTGCCTGGATTACCACCAGAGCGAGAGATTGAGTTTGAAATTGAACTAATGCCTGGAATAGGACCAATATCGAAAGCCCCGTATAGAATGGCCTTGGTGGAGCTGAAGGAATTGAAGGTGCAACTTCAAGAGTTGCTTGATAAGGGATTTATTAGGCCAAGTGCTTCACCTTGGGGTGCACCAGTTTTGTTTGTGAAAAAGAAGGATGGATCAATGCATTTATGTATTGAGTATAGACAGCTGAACCAAGTGACTGTAAAGAATAAGTATCCCTTGCCTAGGATTGATGACTTATTTGACCAACTGCAAGGAAGTTCGATCTTTTCTAAAATTGATTTGAGGTTAGGATACCATCAATTAGGGATTAAGAAAGAAGACATCCCTAAGACTGCATTAGGACTTGTTATGGACATTATGAGTTCCTAGTTATGCATTTTGGATTAACGAATGCACCAGCCGCATTCATGGAATTAATGAATAGGATATTTAGGCCTTATCTGGATCAGTTTGTAATTGTCTTCATTGATGATATCATGATATATTCTAAAGGACCTGAAGAACATGAACGGCACCTGAGAGTAGCATTGCAAACGCTAAGAGATCATAAATTATATGCCAAATTCAGTAAGTGTGAATTCTGGCTAGACCAGATAATATTTTTAGAGCACGTGGTGTTAGGTAAAGGAATTGCAATAGACCCTGGAAAGGTCAAGATGGTAGTGAATTGGCCGAGACCAACAATGTCGACTGAGATACGAAGTTTCTTAGGGTTGGCTGGCTATTATAGGAGGTTTATAGAAGGATTTTCACATCTGGCAGGCCCTTTAACGAAATTGACTCGAAAGAATGTAAGGTTTGAATGGAGTGGAGAATGTGAAAGAAGTTTTCAGGAACTAAAAAGGAAGTTAACTACAGCTCTAATCCTAAATATACCATATGGATCTGACAGATTCACGGTGTATAGTGTGGCATCCCAAAATTCAAGACAACCTCTAGAGGAATTAAAGCCCGTAATTAGGTAATGAAATTACCTATGGTTTATGTTTTAGCCATTAGTTTTCTCTTAAGGCTATGTGTTTGTGCTTGTGTTCATGAGTTTTTAAAACTAGTACTATAGGATAAATTAATGAGAATAATCTATGCTTGGCTATGCATTTTATAGACTAAGTTCCTATAAATGAAATGTTACAAGATTTTGGCTATGTGGAATTTAGTAATTAAATTCCTAAAAGAAAGAATAAGAAAGGGGTAAAATTTGATTTTATTTAGGTTGGGCCTTAGGCCCAAGTGTGGCATCCCAAAATTCATAATGACCTCTAGTTACATTAAAGTCTATAAATAGGTGATGGAAGTACCATTAAGTTATTTTATAGCCATTTAATCCATAATTTGCAATAAGATTTATGGCCAAGCTTTTAATGGATAATTATTTGATAGGCAAGAAAATCCTATCATTGGCCATGTGTTTTATAAATTGGAATTTATGGATTTATGATTTCAAGTTTTATGGTCATATGAAATCGTAATTTAGTATTTATATAAGTGGGGATTTAAGGTAAATTATTAAAAGTAAAATGGACTTATTTAAGAAAATTTTGGGCCATTAAAGCTTGGACTTTAGGCCCAAGTGTGTTGGCCTAAAGTTGGCCAAGAGGCCCGGCCCATGAAGCCCATTGGGCTGTCGGCGCATGGAGGGGGAAGGAGGAGCTGCATGGCTTCCTCCAAGTGTCTTCGGCAAAGGAGACACTTGTCTCCTTCTTAGGGACAAGTGTCCCCCATGCAAAGTAAGAATGCATGCATATATATATACAACCAAAAAGAGAGAGAGAGAGAGAGAGAGAGAGAGTGGCTGGTGGAGAATTCGGCCAAAGGGAGAGAGAGGAGGTTGCAAGAGAGAGGGAGTGGCGAGAGAGAAGGGGAAGCCGAGAGAAGGAGCTGTCCGCCCATCGCCGCCCGTTTGCCGCCCGTGTGCCGTCGTTCTCTTGATCTTAGAGGCAAGTTGGGACTGATTTCCATCCTTGCATGTGTGCCTTGCATGTGTGATTTGTTTGTGGTAGGTTTCGGATCATAGGGAAGGCAAAACCGAAGCTAGAATGTGACTTGTTCTTGAGTTTGCATGCTGTTTTCGTATGAACCGCCTGAACCAGAATCTTGTGAGAGCTTGCATGCATGTTTCGAGTTTGATTTTGACCTTTATTCCTTCATAAAAGTTGTATCTAACATCTTTAACTAAAACATGCTAAAAGTTTGGACAAAACAATGGGTATTTGAGGGGTCAAACTCTCATCCTACGGAGACACCAGATCTGGAACGCTTTCACTGACCTTTCGGTGGATTCGTGGTTGCATGTTGATTTTTACTAAGAATCTCTTTTCTATTTCTTCATGAAACTTGTAGAGAACATCTTGAAGTTTAACATACCCAAATTTTAAGTAAAATGAACAAGTTTAGCCTAGTGAATCAACTTACTCTTGAAAACCGTAGATCTGGAGACGCGGTACAGGATACCCGAGACTTCATGGACCCGTATGGTGACTATAATCTGGAATTTTGACTTAGATCCCTTAATGAACGTTGTAGGGGACATCTTGAAGTAAAACATATCCAAATTTCAGAGGAAACGAAGAATAATATGTAGGTGAAAACTCAGTATTTCGGAGAAACATACACTGGACGTTTCGGTGCTAGATCCAGAAGCTTCGTGTGACTGTAGAAAATAATATAAAACGAATTTGGCGTAGAATTATTCATGAAAAATGTACTCTAGTGTCTTGGTTATAATCTGGTAAAATTTCATAATTTTCGGGGTCTTTTGGATATTTTAATCAAATTATTTCGGAAACTGTGCATTCTGTTTTTATCCGAAAATACATGCTGTATTTGTGTAAATCATATCTTTTGTGTGGAACTCTATTGGGCATGTTTTTTTCATGAAATTATTATCTTATTGACTTGTCTATCACATGCTCTGATTTTTATGATTTTTGAAGATCATATGGATATTTAATTTACATGTTTCCCGAAATTGTGCTATCTGGAATTTGGTAAATTTCAAAAAGGTTATGATGTATGGATTATCCTATGTTGCATGGACCCCATGGATTGTGTTATTATAAGTGATTGTATCTTGCTGCATGTATGATGATGATAGGAAATGCATATATGAACCAAATGATGAAAGTGATCTTGTTTACCATCACATTATATGCCATGTTGAAATTGAGCCATGAATGTGAATATAAATTATGATGATGATGATACCGTCGGAGGTGTGAGCCGACGATGCCCCGAGAGTCGGGATGCCCAGAGGTTCAAATGAGTCGATGCCCTTTGGATGCCTAGTTGTATTATGAATACATGCCTAGAGGTTTTCCTCGGGAGTGTCGGGATGCCCGGTTGTATTATGATACATGCCCAGAGGGTGAGGGGTTGTATCATGATGCATGCCCGGAGGGTAGGGGTAACCATTTTCATGGCGAGCCCCGAAGATTCCTCGTGATGCCAGGTGGGATGCAAGATGCCCAGAGGTTCGAATGAGTCGATGTCCCTTGGATGCCCGGTTGTATTTTGAATACATGCCTGGAGGTTCCTCGTGATGCCAGTTGGGATACGACATGCCCGGAATGTGGGGGTGCCGGATGCCCAGTTGTATCTTGGATACATGCCCGGAGGTTCCTCGCAATGCCAGGATTGGGCACGAGTGATGAATGTGGGATGCAAACATTGGTCCCGGGAAAGAGAAATGTGGCGGTCCAAAATGAAATTGAAATTGAATTATGCATGATGATATATGCATGATGAGATGTGCATGGATACACGGTAATGATGATGGTACATGTGATATGATGATATGATGATGATGTTACATGCATGAATGCATGGTAATGATGATGGTACATGTGATATGATGATATGATGATGATGTTACATGCATGAATGCATGGTAATGATGATGGTACATGTGAATATGGTGATATGATGATGATGTTATACGCATGGATGCATGGTAAGGATGATGCCATATGTGACATGATGATGGTAAGTGTATGATATGATGGTGATGTCTATATGATGATGATGGTACATGAGGTATGATGACATGTGCATGATGCCATGGTATGTTGTGCATGGATGCTTGTATGACATGTGATGCTATGATTGTGATGATTGCATGGCATGATGTATTGAGGTTTATTGATCCTTTACCTGCTGAGTGGTTGTACTCACGCCTTCGGGGACGAACATTTCAGATTAGTAGATGGATTGAGCGGTTGGATATGACCGCGAGGAGGAGGATAGCAGAGGGAACTTTTGGACGCCGACACTGGTTGATGGACCTTAAGCATACGATTGTGGGAGGAGATGTCGGTCATCTTTTGAAGTATAGCCGAGTATAGAAGACTGCGGCATTTTGATGTACCAATGAATGATGTCCATCTGATTTAAGTAAATAAAAGTGTTCAGCTTTAACTTTTATAAGATGTTTAGTTGGTGTGCATCGTTTTTTGAATATAGGGAAGGGAGTTTGTTGGATGTGCTTCCGTATATGAATTACGCAAGGGACCTATAAAAAAAAAAAGAGTGTAAACCCCCTATGTTGTATGGACCCGCTACAATTGAAATGGTATCAGAGTGACATGTTAATAGGGAAAGTGAAAGGTAAGTGAACTGTGGCGACCCTAACGGATCGGGGGCCGTCGAGGGGTGCCACACCAAGAGTGGACCTTTAATGGGCCAAGTTGGCCGGCCCATTGAAGCCCACAAGTAGGGCTGCCGTCGACCATGAAAGGGGGAGGAGTGGCCGGCCCATTGCTGGCCCAAATGCCTTCAAGCCCAAGCCCAAAGCCCATTATGCATGAGCCTTGACAAGTGGCAAAAAGGAAGTCTTCATGCATTGGCCATTGGAGAGGCAAGTGATGATTTCAAATGATGGAGGTTTGGGGAAACAAAAGGGGAGAGAGAGAGGTGGGCGGTTGGTTTCCGTCCAAGCCAAAGTGAGAGAGAGAGAGAGAGAGAATCGTGCGAGAGAGAGAGAGAGAGAGAGAGTGAGGCCGAGAGAGGAGAAGCCGAGAGGGAGGAGGAGTCGCCCGTCGCCGCCGCACGCTGCCCGTTCGTCTGCCGTGTGCCATTGTTCTCCTCGGTCTAGTGGCAAGTTGGGATCCGCTTTCTACTCTTGCATGAATGTCTCGCATGTGTGGTCGGAATCTAGGATGTAGCTAATGTGGTTTGTTCTTGAGTTTGCATGCTGTTTTCGTGAGATCCGCCTGACTCAGAATCGTGTGAGAGCTTGCATGCATCTTTCGAGTTCGATTTTGACTTTAATTTCTTCATAAAAGTTATAGCCAACATCTTAAAATATAACATACTAAAATTTGGGACAAAATAGTGGAGATTTAAGGGGCTAAACTCTCATCCTACGAAGACACCAGATCTGGAACGATTTCACTGACCTTTCGGTGGATTTGTGGTTTCATGTTGAGTTTTACTAAGAATATCTTTTCGAATTCTTCATTAAAATTGTAGAGAACATCTTGAAGTTTAACATACTCAAATTTGAAGTAAAAATGACAATTATAGCCTAGTAAATCAACTTACTCTTGAAAACCGTAGATCTGGAGACGCGGTACAGGATACCCGAGACTTCATGGACCCATATGATGACTATAATATGGAAATTTTACTTATATTCCTTAATGAAAGTTGTATGGGACCTCTTGAAGTAAAAAATATCCAAATTTCAGAGGAAATGAAGAAGTATAGGTAGGTGAAAACTCAGTATTTCGGAGAAACATACACTGGACGTTTCGGTGCTAGATCCAGAAGCTTCGTATGACTATAGAAAATAATATAAAACGAATTTGGCTTATAAGTCTGCATGAAAAATATAATTTATTGTCTTGGCTATAACCTGGTAGAATTTCATAATTTTTGGAGGTATTTTGGATATTTTAATCAAATTATTTTGGAAACTGTGCATTCTGTTTCTATCCAAAACTGCATGCTGTTTTGTGTGAATTGTACCTTCTTGTGTGGAACTCTATTGGGAATGTGCTTTTCATTAAATTGATATCTTATTTTCTTTTCTATCACATATCTTAATTTCATGATTTTTGAGAAGCATATGGATATTTAATTTGAATAGTTTCTAAAAATGGTACTTGCTGGAATTTTGTATGGAGTGGATGATGGTGTCTTGATGCATGCATGATAATGAATTGAGATGCATGTATGAATCAAAGGATGAAAGTGATCTTGTTTGCCATTATATTGTGCGCCATGCTGAGTTGAGACATGAATTGGTAAACATGAACAATGATGAATGAGGAAACTGTTTGAGGCGGATGATAATGCCCTGGGAGTATCAGGATGCCCGGGATGGGGGGGTGCCGGATGGCCGGAATGTATAGAGATACATGGCCGGATGTCCTCGGGAGTTTCGAGATGCCCGGAATGGTTGGGTGCCGGAAGCCTCGGAGGTCTTTGCCCGAGGGGATGCCTCGTGATGCCAGTTAGGATGCGAGATGCCCGAAGAGTGGGGTTGCCGGATGCCTGGTGGCCTTAAATGGTTGAATGCTGGAGGTTTTTCTCGCGATGCCAGGATGTGGTGCTAGTGTAAAGTATGCGATGAAATTGATGATCTAGAGTAAGAGTGATGTGGTGATCGAATTGAAAGTTAAAAGTGGAAATTGAATCATGCATATATGATATGATATGATGATGATCACTTATGGCGTGATAATATGCATATATGATATGATATGATGATGATCACTTATGGCATGATGATATGCATATATGACATGATATGATGATGATCACTTATGGCATGATGATATGCATATATAATATGATATGATGATGATGATATGTCTATGACATGATGATGATGGCATGTGTATGATATGATGATGACCTATGATATGATGATACATGTGTACAACATGAGGATGATGATGATACATGTGTATGACATGATGATGATAACCTATGACATGATGGCATGTATGTGTTATGATTGTGATGAAGATGTATGATGGTATATGCATGGCTTCAAGGTAAGTGATGCCTGGAATGCATGTATGACATGTATTATGCTATGATTGTATTGTATGATGCTTTGAGTGGTTATCGGATCTTTTACCTGCTGAGTGGCTATACTCACCCCTTTTGGGGACCAACATTTCAAATTAGTAGGATGCCGCTCCATGCTGTCACGCAAGGCGTGTTTTACGGCCTACCTTCGATGTAGAGGTCGAGTGCGAGGAGTTTGACTGTCCCTCTGTTCCTGGACTGACGTATATTCGAGTGCGCTATTTAGTTATGTACGATGTGGGCCTAGCTGGGGGCCCTGTTATCCAGGAGTTCGTATCCGTCCATGTTCGTCGGAACGGAGTGATGCGTGGGATGTTACCGCCGCCACCGCCTGATGCATCGGGATGGGTGTGAGGGTCCGTGCGTGACAAGTAGGAGCTGAAACTTTTTGGGATGGTTAGCTGACACGAGTGATGGGGGATCTTTCACGATAGACTTAGTGGGTCGAGTGTTTCTTTTTTAGGCTATGTCCGAGTGTGGCTATAAGTCCTAGTCTTACCGTTTGATGTACTGACCCAAGGAAACCCATCTTGAAAATATGTAAATAAAGTGTCATGGCTTTGTCTTTTATTATGATGATTAGTGGTGTGCAATTGTATCATGGTTGATGGAGGGGGAGATGGCGATATTATATTTTGCTTTCGCTAATGAGTCGCGCTGGGACCGTTTTCAAAAAAAAATAAAAATATGTCCATGATTTACGACGCTTCTTCTAAGAGTTGTAATTAGGTGTAACGTTTGGTGCCTGTGGCGACCTAAGGGGGTTCGGGGTGCCACATATAGTGATGCATCTCACAAAGGACTGGGATGTGTTTTGATGCAGCATGGCAAGGTCATAGCCTATGCATCTAGGCAGTTGAAACCTCATGAGTTAAATTACCCAACCCATGATTTGTAATTGGTAGCTATAGTATTTGCTTTGAAAATATGGAGACATTATCTGTATGGAGAGAAGTTTGAAATCTATATAGATCATAAGAGTTTGAAGTATTTGTTTTCGCAAAAAGAGTTGAACATGAGACAGAGGAGATGAATGGAATTATTAAAGGATTATGACTGTGAAATACAATACCATCCAGGGAAGGCAAATAAAGTGGCAGAGATGCCCTTAGTCGAAAGTCGGCTATGGACATGGCTAGTCTAAGAATAACAAAGTGGAATCTGTTAAAATCAATTGTGGATTTAGACTTCAAGTTGGAAATAGACTACCTTACTAGTATGCTCACTGCACTAAGGATTGAGCCCGAAATTATTCAGAAAGTTAAGGTTCTACAGAAATCAAACCCGAAGATTATGAAAATACGAGACGCTGTGTCTTTAGGGAAAAGACCAGAGTTTCAAGTCTCTGAGGATGGAGTAGTAAGATGACAAGGATGTCTCTATGTTCCTGACAATGAAGAAGTGAGAAGGGAAATCTTATCAGAAGCACATAAGAGTAATTATAGTATTCATCTGGGGAGTACAAAAATGTATAGAAATTTACGCCAACAATTTTGGTGGAATGGCATGAAGAAGATATAGCTAAACATGTTTCTCAGTGTTTGACATGCCAGCAAGTGAAAGTGGAACACCGTAGACCCACAGGACTATTGAGACCATTGGACGTACCATAATGGAAATGGGAGCATGTGACGATGGACATTGTGCAAGGATTGCCAAGGACATCTAGTGGTCACGACTCTATTTGGTTGATAATAGATCGTTTGACAAAGTCTGCCCATTCCTTAGCGGTTCACGTAGACTACTTGATGAATAAACTTGCTGAGATATATGTAAGCCAAGTGATACGCTTACATGGTATTCCTGTAACGATCACATCTGATCGAGACTCTAGATTCACTTCAAATTTTTGGCGAAGTCTTCAAAATGCTTTAGGGACGAAGCTTCAATTTAGTACTGCCTTTCATCCTCAAACAGATGGACAAACGGAAAGAGTGATCCAAACTTTGGAAGATACGCTGAGGGCTTGTATTATTGATTTTAAGGGAAGTTGGGATGAAAAGTTGCACTTGATAGAGTTCTTCTATAACAATAGTTTTCATAAAAGTATAGGCATGACTCCCTATGAAGCGTTGTATGGGAGAAGATGTAGGACTCCTGTTTGTTGGAATGAAGTAGGTGAAAGGAAATTGACAGGACCTGAATTGGTACAATTACTAATGAGGCTGTTGAAATTATCAGGAAAATACTTAAAACAGCCTAGAGTAGACAGAAAGACTACACAGATAAGCATAGAAGACCTTTAGAGTTTAAAGTGGGAGATCATGTATTCCTTAAAGTATCCCCTATGAAAGGAATATCTCAGTTTGGAATGAAGGGTAAGCTGAGCCCTAAATTTATTGGACCATTTGAGATACTCGAAAGAATAGGAGACGTAACTTATCGTTTGGCGCTGCCTCCTAAATTGAGAAATTTACATGATGTGTTCCACATATCGATGCTGAGAAAGTATCAGCTGAATCCTGGTCACATACTTGATCTGAAGCCATCAAAGTGGATGAGGAAGCAAGATACATTGAAGAGCCTGTGCAAGTACTGGATCGAAAAGAGCAAAATCTTAGGACCAAGAAAATTCCATTGGTTAAGATATTAAGGTGACATCATGATGTGGAGGAAGCCACATGGAAAAGTGAAAATGAAATGAGGGAAAGGTTCCCTCACTTGTTTAAAGAGACATAGGTAATGTCTAATTTCGAGGAAGAAATTCTCTAAGGAGGGGAGAATTGTGGCATCCTAAAAAATTTAGGGTAAATGGACGAGATTTAATTGACGAAATGATTTTTATACGGAAATGCTAAATCTGGAAATTTTACAGAAACTGTAGCAAGAAATACCGAAGTTTTTACTCTTGATATGTATGGAATTTGACTTTGTGTTCTTCATGAAATTTGTTCCTTTAGGACTCATTGATAACGTGTCAAAATCTTGTAATTTTCTGAGTCCGTTTAGTATTTATTTCAAAAATGTTACCCGAACTGTGCATTGTAAAAGTCGGGCTATTCTATTCTTGAACTTTCACAAAAAGTATCCGAAAGTGAAGGTGTTTCGAATGGCTATGTGATGTGATGGTATTGGCTATGGATATTTGTGCAATATTGAGATGTGATAGAGGGTCCATGTGACATCTTGTTTTAGCATTTGAAAAAGTTTTGTGAATTAAAATGCTAAATTGTTACCATTGAACCCTTGAGTCAACGATACCTCGGGAGTCCAGATGCCCAAAGGATCGAGTGAGTCGATGCCTTGTGGATGCCCGGTGGCCTTAAATGGCTGAATGCGGGAGGTTATTCCCTGGGAGCTTCGGGATGCCCGGTGGTATGCTAGTCGGTACGTAATTCCGGATGGCCAGGGTAACCATTTTCATGGGAGGCCCTCGAGGTTCCTCGTGATGCCAGGTGGGGTACGAGATGCTTGGAGGCGTGATTTGCTCTAGATGCCAGGTGGCCTTAAATGGCTGAATGCCAGAGGCTTTTGTGATGCTTGGAGGGATGCGAATGCCAGAGGGACACAAACATTGGTCCTCCGGGGATGAAACCTTTTGAAAAATAAAATGAAGGATTCCATTATGAGTGTGTGTGGGTCTGGATATATGACTGAGTGTATGGCAATGGAACAAAATGTGAAGTTTCAGTTTGTCCCTATGATTGAAATTTGTCTATCTTGGATATGTTGTCATCACATTGATAGTTTTCATGATTTTGATACGTACCTATGGTTAAATTTCTTGTTTTGTCTACCATACTTGAATCTAGATATTAATAGTAATGCTTGATATAGCTTGAGGAATCTTTTACTGCTGAGTGGTTGTACTCATCCCTTTTGGGAACTAACATTTCAAATTAAGAGATGCCTCTATATCCTGTCACACGTAGTACTTTCTATGGCTTACCATCTGATGTTGAGGTTGAGTGCTCGGACCACCCCTATGTTGGTGTTCGTGGACCGGTGTTCATCCGTGTTCGAGTTTTAGTTATGTATGATGTGGGTCTACCTGATGGCCTCGTAGTCTAGGAGTTCCTGTCCGTGCATGTTTGTCGCGATAGGATCATGATGGGATTGCTGCCGCGGCCACCAGCCAATGCACCGGGCTGGGTGTGATTGCGCATGTGACGAGTAGAGGATGACACTTTTTGGATAGCCGACACTGGATGATGGATCGATATACATGTGTAATGTAGGGGTCGGGTACTTTTGGGTTATAGCCGAGCTTAGTAAAGCCTTGGCCTTTTGTTGTACTGACTCTTGATGTCCATTATAGTTATGTAAATAAAAGTGTTTCAGCTCTAACATGTGTATATATATATATATATATGAAAGGTGTAGTCTGTGTGCATTGCACTGTATTATTTGGCTTGAGTATGGGTTAGGGAGATGTCGAATATGCTTTCGTTATATGAACTGCGCAGGGACCGTTTAGAAAAAAAAAATTCATAAACCCCCAGGATATATATGAACCCACTATAATTTAATGGTATCAGAGTGACATGTTATTAGGAATGTGAAAGGTAAGCAAACCGTGGTGACCCTAACGAATCGGTGGCCGTTTCGGGGGTGCCACATGTATGGTTGTTCTCTACACTGTGGTATGATTATTTTATCCTTTTGACTTTTTTAAAGGTATAAAAATGTGTAGACAACCCTAAGTGCACGTATTTTTGTGGTTTAGATATGTTGTTTATTCATTTTTAGCTTGTATTTCTTATGGTTTTGGAAATACAATAGCTTGCCTACATAAAAATGATATAATATATGATGTGCAGAGCTTGGTTCAATGGAAGCATGTATATAATTTAATATACTTACAATTTTCTAGTTCCAAAAAAATTCGAACAATGGTAGGAAATCCTTATTTTTCCATTACCTATTGAATTGCGGTTTTGATTGTAGTTTATGCATGATTGTTTTTCTTGTATGTTGGTTCACATCATGTTATGCTTTTGTGTTAATGGAAAAATGTAGAAATTACATGAGGTCATGCAATTATTTTTTTTAGTGAGAGTTCGTAGGTTGATAGAATTCAAAAGAGATCTCACCTAGAACTTAAAATTTGCACAAATTAAACTAATTAATGATAATAGAACAATCGTATATAGAAGCTGATTGGGAACATAGGGAACATTCATTTTTGTGTCTTTTATTGAATTATCATTGATTTAGTTTGTCTTTAATGCAAATTAAATGTGTGTCAATCTGAAAAATGTGCTAGTATTGATTTTGTGTCTATTATGTTAATGTGCTATAAAAATTGATTATGGCTTCGGCATCCAAGACAATTGTGGCTGACCTTAATAAGGGTGAGAAGCTAAACGGTGACAATTATGATATTTGGCACCAAAAAGTTCAATACATTCTTGAGAAACAAGAGGTTTTGGAAACCTTCAACCACACTATAGATGAACCTGAGCACGGAACTTCAACTCAACACAAGAGAGATCTAGAAGCTTATCAAGCTTGAAAAAAAAAAAATAGCATTACTCGCATCACGTTGCTGAGCTGTATGCAAGATGATCTCCTGTGTGAGTTTGAATGTTATGACAAAGCTCAAGCAATGTGGGTTGCCTTGAAAGATAAGTTTAGGCGTACTTCTGCCACTAAATTGACGATACTCACCATCAAGTCGACACATACCGAAAGCGCCCAAATGTAACGGTGAGGCAGCATCTTCGGGACATGTCAAATTGGGAGCGCCCTTACTGATGAACAACAAGTACATCTGCTACTAAGTTGAGAAGACTCACCATCAAGTTTGACACATATCGAAAGCGCCAAATGTAACAATGAGGCAGCATCTTCGGGAGATGTCAAACATGATTCGTGAGCTAAACTCGGCAAGTCACTCCCTTACTGATGAACAGTAAGTTCAAGTTGTTATAAGGTCTCGTCTTGATAATTGGGAGCATATGAAAATCAACAAGATGCATAATGATAATAACGTCATTTTTGATGATATAGCACATCATTTGGAATTAGAGAATAAGCGTCTAGAGGCTGCGAAATCCTCTATTCATGCTTATGCTGCTGAATCGAGTTCGCGCAAAGCTTCAAGCTTCAAGCACAAAAGGAATCATCAATTCAACAACAAAGGGAAGAAGACTAATCAGGCACCTAAGAGGGTTAAGACATTCTAATGCAAGAAGCGTGGTAGGAAGAAGGATAAGGCCAAGATGAAGTGCTACAATTGTGGCAAGATGAGTCACTTTGCTCGTGAATGCACTTAGCTAAAAAAGGTACCCTATTACTCCATTAGTTTATGTAATACTTTTGTTTCTAGCACTGTAATGCTTGCTGAATCTCATCTAATGTGGACTGTAGACTTGGGAGCAACAAACCACGTAGCTAGAGACCGAGAAGCATTTGTGGAGTATCGTCGGATACAGCTTGGAAGAAGATGGATATATGTTAGGAATAACTCAAGAATCGAAGTGAAGGGTATCGGCACATGTAAATTAATTTTACGTGGTGGTTGAAGCCTATTCCTACATGATGTCATCTATGCTCCGGATATTCGACGAAACTGGGTCTCCATAGTTGTTCTTCTTAGACTAGGTTATGTATTGAATTTTCATAGTGATTGTGTTGACATTTCGTATGGAACAGTTTATTATGGTTCAGCTCATGTATCGAATGGTTTTAAGGTATTAGACATTGACTATGATTAGTACAATATTAATGTCGATGGTCATTTTTCTTTAATTGCATCTTCTAGTAATGTTGAGATTGATGCAAGTACTTAACATGCTAGATTTGGTCACATTAGGTTACAAAGAATTCAAAGATTAGCTAGAGAAGGTCTTTTAAGGTCATTCACTAATGTTAATCTACTAGTATGTGAACATTATCTAGCAGGAAAAGCAACTAGAAAACCATTCGGTAAAGGGACTAGAGCCGAATTTCCATTGCAACTCATACATTCTGACATTTGCGGTCCTTTGAACGTGAGAGCGAGCTATGAAGCCTCATATTTCATCACTTTCCTAGATGACTTCACGCGTTTCGATTATATCTTTCTTATCTCCCATAAGTCAAAAACATTAGACTACTTTAGACGATATATAATGATGGTAGAGAATCAGTTGAACAAAATAATAAAGGCATTGAGAACCAATCACTGATGTGAGTATCTATCAGAGTAATTCAAGGCTCTTTGTGATGAAAAGTGAATTGTACGGCAATTGACTATTCCTAGTACTCCACAACAAAATGAGGTTGCTAAGAGAATGAATAAAACCCTATTGGAAATGGTTAGGTCTATGATGGCGCAAACAAATTTACCTATCTCTTATTGGGGAGATGCGTTATTGATCACTACCTATCAGTCACTTCCACCCCTTATGAATTATGGACTCGTAGGAAACCAAACTTAAGTAGTCTACATCCATGGGGATGTGCAGCTTATGTTCATGATTCTTCTCACAAATATGGAAAATTAGGTCATAAAGGGAAGAAATGTATCTTTATAAGATATTTTGAACACTCAAAAGGGTACATGTTCATAGGTGAACAAGCTGATGGAAGTATGATCGAAATGAAGTCATGTGATGTCATGTTCTTGGAGAACGATTTTCCGAGTAGATGAGGGATTAATAAGGACTTCTAATTATATGAGATGGAATATCCTAAGAACATACCCACTAATGTTGTCGAGGGAAATGAAGATTTACCTTAACCCACAAAACCTAGTGGGAGTGTTGCATTGCCTGACGAATTGAATTCAAAAGAAATTCAATTGCGTAAAAGTAATCATAAAAGTATTTACCATCGTCATTTTGAGATTGAAAGAGAAGCATTTATGATTGCTAAAAAAGATGATGCCGAGCCTAAGACTATTCAAGAGGCTCTCTTATCCTCTGATAATGAAGAATGGATAAAAGTTTTGGAAGATGAAATGGAGTCAATGAGGGCAAATCATGTCTAGGACTTAGTTGATCTACCACCCAATCATAAGGCCATTGGAAACAAATGCGTCTTTAAGATTAAGCAAAGGGCAAATGGATCCATTGAAAAATATAAGTCTTATCTTGTGGTGAAAGGTTATACTCAACAAAAGGGTATAGACTATGAGGAAACCTTTTCACCAGTTGTAAGGTTTGCCTCAATATGCCTTATCCTAGCCATTGTTATACATTTGGACCTTGAATTACATCAAATGGATGTAAAGACGGCATTTCTCAACGGAGAATTAGATGAGGAAATGTGGCATCCCAAAATTCAAGACAACCTCTAGAGGAATTAAAGCTCGTAATTAGGTAATGAAATTACCTATGGTTTATGCTTAAGCCATTAGTTTTTTCTTAAGGCTAAGTGATATATGCTTGTGTTCATGAATTTTTGAAATTAGGACTATAGGATAAATTAATGAGAATAATCTATGCTTGGCTATACACCTTATAGATTAGATTCCTATGAATAAAATGATACAAGACTTTGGCCATGTATGTGTGACAAATTGGAACTTATGGAATTATAATTTCAAGTGTATAATTATCTTAAATTGTAATCTAGTACTTCAATTTAATAGGGATTTAAGTAATTTTAAAAGGGTTGATTTTAGGGTAATTAAGCTTGGGTCTTAGGCCCAAGAGGGATGGGCCTAAGATGGGCCAAGCTGGTCGGCTCAATAGAAGCCCACGGAGGGGCTGTCAACGGCCCAAGAGAGGCCCAAAGGAGAGTGGCCGGCCCATTGCATGGGCTTTGCCAAGTGGCAAAGAGGTCTTCATGCATTGGCTTGTGGAGAGGCATGTGATGATTGCTAATGATGGAGAATTGGGGGAATAAAAAGGGAAGGAGAGAGAGAGTGGCTGGTTGGTTTCCGTCCAAGCCAAAGTGAGAGAGAGAGAGAGAGAGAATCGTGCGAGAGAGAGAGAGAGTGATGCCGAGAGAAGAGAAGCCGAGAGGGAGGAGGAGTCACCCGTCGCCACCGCACTCCGCCCGTTCATCCGCCGTGTGCCATCGTTCTCCTCAGTCTAGAGGCAAGTTGGGATCTGCTTTCTACTCTTGCATGAATGTCTCGCATGTGTGGTCGGAATCTAGGATGTTTGGAGGCAAGGAAGTGAAGCTAATGTGGTTTGTTCTTGAGTTTGCATGCTGTTTTCGTGAGATCCGCCTGACCCAGAATCTTGTGAGAGCTTGCATGCATGTTTCTAGTTCGATTTTGACTTTTATTCCCTCATGAAAGTTGTAGCCAACATCTTAAACTATAACATAATAAAATTTGGTACAAAATGGTGGAGATTTAAGGGGTTAAACTCTCATCCTACGAAGACACCAGATCTGGAATGATTTCACTGACCTTTCGGTGGATTTGTGGTTGCATGTTGATTTTTACTAAGAATCTCTCTTCTACTTGTTCATGAAACTTGTAGAGAACATCCTAAATTTTAACATACTCAAATTTGAAGTAAAATGAACAAGTGTAGCCTAGTGAATCGACTTACTATTGAAAATGGTAAATCTGGAGATCCGGTACAGGATACCCGAGACTTCATGGACCCATATGATGACCATAATCTGGAAATTTGACTTAGATCTCTTAATAAAAGTTGTAGGGGACCTCTTGTGGTAAAACATATCCAAATTTCAGAGGAAAATAAGAAGAATAAAGGGGTGAAAACTCAGTATTTCTGAGAAACATACACTGGACGTTTCGGTGCTAGATCCAGAAGCTTCGTATGACTATAGAAAATAATATAAAACTAATTTTGCTTAGAAGTCTTCATGAAAAATATACTTTAGTGTCTTGGCTATAACCTGGTAAAAGTTCATAATTTTCGAAGGTCATTTGGATATTTAAATCAAATTATTTCGGAAACTGTGCATTCTGTCTCTATCCGAAACTGCATGCTGTTTTGTGTGAATTGTACCTTCTTGTGTGGAACTCTATTGGGCATGTGCTTTTCATGAAATTACTATCTTATTGTCTTGTTTATCACGTGCCTTGATTTCATGAATTTTGAGAAGCATGTGGATATTTAATTTAAATATTTTCTAAAAATGGTACATGCTGGAATTTTGTAAGAGGTATGAAATATGGACCATTTTAAATGGTATGGACTCCATGAATGGCATTGTTATAAATGATTGTGTCTAGCTGTATTGTATGATGATGATTAGAGATGTATGGATGAATCAAAGTATGAAAGTGATCTTGTTTGCCATTATATTGTGTGCCATGTTGAGTTGAGGCATAAATTGGTGAACATGAACAATGATGAATGAGGAAACTGTTTGAGGCGGACGATAATGCCCTGGGAGTATCAGGATGCCCGGGATGGAGGGTGCCGGATGGCCGGAATGTATAGAGATAAATGGCCGGATGTCCTCGGGAGTTTCGAGATGCCTGGAATGGTTGGGTGCCGGAAGCCTCGGAGGTCTTTGCCCAAGGGGATGCCTCGTGATGCCAGTTGGGATGCGAGATGCCCGGAGTGTGGGGTTGTCGGATGCCTGGTGGCCTTAAATGGTTGAATGCCGGAGGTTTTTCTCGCGATGCCAGGATGGGGTGCGAGTGTAAAGTATGGGATGAAATTGATGATCCCGAGTAAGAGTGATGTGGTGATCGAATTGAAAGTTAAAAGTTGGAAATTGAATCATGCATATATGATATGATATGATGATGATCCCTATGGCATGATGATATGCATATATGATATGATATAATGATGATCACTTAAGGCATGATCATATGCATATATGATATGATATGATGATGATCACTTATGGCATGATGATATGCATATATGATATGATATGATGATGATGTTATGTCTATGACATAATGATGATGGCACGTGTGTGATATGATGATGACCTATGATATGATGATACATGTGTACAACATGATGGTGATGATGATACATGTGTACAACATGATGGTGATGATGATACATGTGTATGACATGATGATGATAACCTATGACATGATGGCATGTATGTGTTATGATTGTGATAAATATGTATGATGGTATATACATGGCTTCAAGGTAAGTGATGCCTGGAATGCATGTATGACATGTATTATGCTATGATTGTATTGTATGATGCTTTGAGTGGTTATCGGATATTTTACTTGCTGAGTGGCTGTACTCACCCCTTTTGGGGACCAACATTTCATATTAGTAGGATGCCGCTCCCTACTGTCATGCGGGGCGTGTTTTACGGCCTACCTTCTGATGTAGAGGTCGAGTGCGAGGAGTTTGACTGTCCCTCCATTCCTAGACTGACGTATATTCAAGTGCGCTGTTTAGTTATGTACGATGTGGGCCTGGCTGGGGGCCCTGTTATCCAGGAGTTCGTATTCGTCCATGTTCGTCAGAACGGAGTGATGCGTGGAATGTTACTGCCACCACCGCCTGATGCACTGGGATGGGTGTGAGGGTCCGTGCGTGACAAGTAGGAGATTAAACTTTTTGGGATGGTTAGCCGACATGAGTGATGGGGGATCTTTCACGATAGACTTAGTGGGTCGAGTGTTTCTTTTTTAGGCTATGTCCGAGTGTGGCTATAAGTCCTAGTCTTATCTTTTGATGTACCGACCCAAGGAAACCATCTTGAAAATATGTAAATAAAGTGTCATGGCTTTGTCTTTTATTATGATGATTAGTGGTTTGCAATTGTATCATGGTTGATGGAGGGGGAGATGGCGATATTATATTTTGCTTCCGCTATTGAGTCGTGCTGAGACCGTTTTAAAAAAAATATATGTCTATGCTTTACGACGCTTCTTCTAAGAGATGTAATTAGGTGTGACGTTTGGTGCCTGTGGCGACCTAAGGGGATTCGGGATGCCATAGGAAATCTATATGAAATAATCAATAGGTTTCACAGCTAAAGTTCAAGAGCATAAAGTTTGCAAACTTCATCGCTCAATATATGGCCTTAAGCAATCATCTAGATAGTAGTATCTTTGTTTTCATCGAGCTATAACAACTTTTGGTTTCACAATGATCGAAGAAGATCACTGTGTATATGTCAAGCGGTCCGTAGATAAATTTATAATTTTATCACTTTATGTGGATGATATTCTATTGGTTGGAAATGGCAAGATTTGGTTAACACTATAAAAGAATGGTTGTCCTCCAATTTTGAAATGAATGACATGGGAGAAGCTACTTATATATTAGGAGTTAAGATCGAAAGAGATCGATCAAGGAAACTCCTTACTTTATCACAAGAGTCTTATATTATGAAGATTCTTGAACATTTCAATATACAACACTTTAATCCTATTTATACCTCTGTCATGTTAGGTGAATGCCTAAGTAATGAGATGTGTCCTAAGACTCCAGAAGAAATTAAAGTAAAGGAAACTGTTCCTTACGTTAGTGCGGTCAAAAGTTTGATGTATGCTATGATGTGTACTCGACCTGACATATATTATGCCTTGGGATTGGTGAGCCAATATCAATCAAATCCTGGTCAAGCACACTGGAAAGCAGTGAAGAGGATCCTGAGATACTTGAAAGGCACCATGGACTATCGACTTTGTTACCAAGAGAATGATTTACGCCTATTAGGCTTTTCAGATGTTGATTGGGGGGAGACCTAGATAAGCGTAAATCGACTTCTTAATATGCATTCTTGCACGGCCTTGTCTACTATGGAATAGCAATTTCTTGGAATAGCAAGAAATAGACATGCACGGCCTTGTCTACTATGGAGGCAGAATTTATTGCATGTTCTGCCGCAGTGCAAGAAACAATATGGCTAAAACATTTCTTGGAAAATTTAGCCACTGTCACTGAGGTTCTAAGACTGGTAATATTTTATTGCAATAGTCAAACAACCATTGCCTATGTGAAAGATTCTAAGTATCATGGAAGGACGAAGCACATTGACACAAAGAACAACTTCATCAGAGATATAATAATGCAGAAAGAAATCCTATAATACATTTCAACCATTAGAATGGTTGCTGATCCATTTACGAAGGCTGTTTCTAGAGACGTATTCTTGACTCACAGAATGTCACTAGGATTGCGTAGAATGTGATATATGTTATTGTAGAGGATCATTGCTTAATGTATATGTGGACATACATATTGTACTTGTTTGTTTATTAGTGACTTGATGTTTTATCAATAAGTACAAATCCATTATGAGACTGGCACATACACACATATATTATTGAAAAGTATGTCAGCAGGCAATGATTGGCTCACTTATATGAGCAATCACCTCAAGTGTTATAGTTAGCACGTTGAGATGAGACATTATGTACAAATAAATGATGTAGAGTAAGTTTAATACATAAAATAATGTCGCATTGATTGGAGTCAAGATGAGGTCTGTGATTTGTTTGTAATAAGACCGAACATGATAGTCCCATAATTTGTATGCTTGAAATATGCCGAATGCGAGTATTTAATTGGGCGCTATAGAAAGCGACCTGATATAGCACTCGAGCTAAACATAAGTATGTGAGAAGCACGTGACTATGTTTAGGCTAAGATCCGTATAGTAGATATATTTAATAAATTACATATGCTCTTATAGAAAGAGAAGTCCATTATAGAATATAATTCATACTACATGTGCATTGTGTGACCGACAAGGGAAAGTGAGTAAAATTATCCCTATTTACTCATCGTGTGAGCCCTTGAGGTAATTTATAATTTACCTCATTTTGTGCCTTATGTTACTTCTGACTATGTTCTTGAAGTGAAAGATCAATGTTGCTACTTTAGCATGTTACCGACAGTCATGAATAAATTTGGCTTTGTGGGACATGTTTAGGAAAGCAGTTGTTTCAAAATGGAGAGAAACATGAGTGTGAAGGAAAACTATTGTTGTTTTACATCTATCACATGTATTTACTGGTCAACCAATTATATCGCCTTATGTGGTTGTGGATATAATTGTAAATACATTGTGTTTTTTAGAATAGTCATGTATAGCCTTTAAGGGATATGTATACTTGGATTGATGTAACAAAATATGTCTGGGGTACTGTGAGACACCAATTTTTTTATTTCTTTGTAGGGTTGTAGCCATTATGTTATCCCTAATAGGTGCATAATGTGGCATCCGGAAATTTCGACGACCCTCAAATATGCAATGGCCGTGAGTAATCGGCGGAGGTATCATTCAGACTATGTCATTGGTGCCATTTACGGATATTGATTTGTATTATTGTTGGACCAATGCGCTACTTTTGGTAATGGTCCAACCGTCAACAATTATCCATGTGTAATATCACGACTGAGACCCTCTTCCACCTACATTCGTACCCTACGAGCCAAACCTCATATGTACATTGGCGCTGCCCCGTATAGTCATGTAAGTAAATATATTTCAGCCCACGCACTTGCTGAAATTAAGAATTTAATTTTGGAGAAGTTGGATTGTGCACGAGGACCCTGCACGCCTCTCCATTTTGTGAATCAGCAAGTGAAGAGATGAATTTGAATCACCATACAGTCTTGTCAGGTTCTTCCCCTATGCAAGAATTTTAGTCATGAACAAGTACATTTGATGGATTGAATGAAAGGAAAATGGCTGGACCATGAAGACCATGGGATCGACAATACTCCATGCACGTTATTCCTTCAAGAGTCAATAAATTGGAGAGGTTGACTTCCTTGCCACGTTCACTGCATGGAGATGGGTCGGCCAACAAAAGCCACGCAACCGAGACCTCATGACAGTGGGGAATTCAAGCGAGGACAGTTGCACGAAGGGGCAACCGTCGAGGCCCCTGCGGCCAGAGGAGATGGACATGTTTCCTCCACCTGCCACGTTCACCAGCTGGCTTCGTTGGATGATGCCACCAAATAACCTGCATGCAGTAATTAGATTAATTAAAGAAAATAATTTGAGTTATGAAAGGGTACACTTGATAAATTGTTGAACCATGAAACCATGGGACCGAGAATGCCCCATATATGTGCGAGATTGAGGACCAATTTTTAAGAAATTGGGCCACTAATCTGCTGGCCCAAAACAGCCCAAAGACCCCCTTGATTGTCGACACTTAAGTCAACTAACTGAAAGAGATTGACCAAAGGCTCCCACGTTAGACACCTCATAGCATGCAGGAGGACAAGTGGCCATCGAAGCTTCTTGGGAAGGCCACGTCTTCAACAGCTGCCCATTTCCCCTGCAGCCACCGAAAGAAGCCCCATGCAGTTGACTAAATTGTCAACAAAGTGAGGAAGAAAAGGGCGGATTAGTTGAGAGAGTGAGGAAGAGCTTCGTACGAAACCAGCGAGTGGGAGAGAGAGAGATCAACGAGCGGGTGAGTGCAGTGAGTGAGCGAAAGTTCACAGGCGTGCAGCCAGCAAGAGTGAGGGGAGAAGAAGGAGACTGCCCGCTGTCTGTACAGGTGCGCTACCGCTGTCGACGCCGCTCGTCTTCGCCGCCGTTGAGCCATGTCCGCAACCCACAAGCTTTCTGTTTTAGCTTGCCGTCGAACCGTAGGACCTAAGGTAAGTTGAAGTCTACTAATCTATACAATGTAGTGCCGTTGCTATCTTAGGAAGTGCATTGATAGAAAAATTGTTGAATTTTGGCATTGAGTGATGGTATATTGAGTAGCTGAAACTGTTTTGAGGTTGAACAATTTATGAAATACCTGAATTACTCATGCATGTGTTTGATTTACGATTTATGGAGAATCGGATACTGTATTGAGGTTGAAAGACGATGGTTTGTTCGGATTTCGCATGCATGTGGTTGATTCTCCGAATTTCAATTAAAACAGATTTTGGCGACTATAAAACAGTGAGGAATTCGGCCATTGTTTTTGGTTTTGGAATAGAAAACCTCCTGACTTGTGTTTGAAACTCTACCTAGTATAGCGCCGGCTTTAAATGATTTAAAAACCGCTCGGTGCTTTACAAACTTTTGAGTTTTGTATTGATTTGTCCAAACCAGTGTCGGTCGGGTTGATATTTCGGCTTACTATATGATGTTCAAATTTAGTTGTCGCTTTCAAATAAAGTTTAGCAATGAATTGATGTGGAAAAACCTCCCGAACCTCGCTGGAAGTTTTGTATAAACCAAGGCGCCGTTCATCAACGTTTCAAAAGAAAAGAAAAGGTTTTGGCGCTCTCGAAATCTCGAACTTTGATGTGGACTTATTATAAAATCCTGAAGTCAGAAGTGGGGTTTAAACTTACGAATGTGCCGAATTCAAGTTGTTTGTTTTGATAACTCTTTTCAATTTTGGACAAAGGTTGCAAGCATGGTTTAAGAAATTTCATATGATTTTGAAATGCATTTGGAGATTAGCCGCGGGAGTGGACCTACAGGCTTTTCTGTTTTCATTGCTGAGTTTCGTTCATTGGTAATTCAAAAATGCTTTGGTATATGATTTCAAAACCTGTCATTGTTGTTTTGAAAATGGTTTGGCACTAAAATGACTTGGTTGATATACCATGGCTGAGATTTCAATGAAAACTCATGGGATTTCTAATGGCTTTGCATTGAAAGTGTTATGGTATTGAAATAAATTAAGATGTTAATTGTTACCGTTGGACCTTCGGGTCAACGATGCCCTGGGAGTTGGGATGCCCAAAGGTTCGAATGAGTCAATGCCCTTTGGATGCCTGGTTGTATTATGAATACATGCCCAGAGGTTTTTCCCCGGGAGTGTCGGGATGCCCGGTGGTATATCGGTACGTAATTCCAGGGGATGCCTGGTAATATGTTGGTACGTAATTCCGGAAGGCAAGAGTAACCATTTTCATTGCAAGCCCCGGCAATTCCTCATGATGCCAAGTGGGATGCTCGATGCTCGGAGGTGTGTGCCGGAGGACTTCGCGATGCCAGGATTGGGTGTGAATGCCCAAAAGGACGCAAACATTGGTCATCTGGGGGGTGAAACCTTTTGAATATTAAAACTGATGGTTCTACTAAGTGTGTGTGGTCTAGTTATGGGACCAAATTGTATGGCATAGAATGGGACGTGTCATAACTATTTGGCCCTATAATCGGGACTTGTGTGATTGAAATGATATATTATGGTTTTGAAACTACATTGTCATTGCTTTTCAAAAGTCTTATCGATCTGATGCACACTCAATTCTTTGATTACCTATTTTATCTATCTTGCATGGACTTGGATTGTGATTGCTTGCATAGTATAGCTTAGTAGATCTTCAACTGCTGGGTGGTTGTACTCACCCCTTTTTCAGACTAGACAAGAAGACGACAACGGGTGACCGAGTAGTGTGGAGTAACCACGATGGGGAGGATAGCAAAGGAAGTAACTTTTGGAGGCGAACACTAATCGATGGACTTTAAGTATATGACTATTGGAAAAGATGTTGGTCACCTTTTGAGTATAGCCGAGTATAGAAACCTTGGCATTTTGATGTACCGACCCGTGATGTCCATCTAGTTATGTGAATAAAAGTGTTTGACTTTAACTTATAAAATGTTTAGTTGGTGTGCATCGTTTCTGAATATAGGGAAGGGAGTTGTTGGATACACTTCCGCCATACTTTTGCGTAGGGACCAATCAAGTATATGAAAGAACCCCCATATGACTTCTCATAAGTCCATTGATAAAAAAGAAGAAGGGATATCCAGGTAGAGGAAACAATGTGGTGACCCTAACGGATTGGGGGCCGTTTCGGGGGTGCCACACATAATTTGAGCTCCCAAGTGCAGGTCTACTCATTGGTTGCATGGCTTACTTGCCAGTATGAATTGTTTTGTAAAGTTGATGAATGTTGAATGCCTTATATTCTTGATAGAGCACTATCAAGCCAATCATGTCTAAGTGGGAGATGTTGTACTTAATTAGTACGTCCATGATGGGGTGCGATGATAATGCACCGTTTTGTCTTGATACGCTACGATGGAAAGATATCCTTTGAAAGGGTATGAAGGGAGTTGTATAAAAGTCTTCTGAAGATAACCGTTGGTACGTTTTGCAGAACGTACACTCAGAAATTCCTCTAATTTTCTTTCCACCTTTCCATCAAAAGAAAAGGAAGGCGTTCCATTTCCCCTTTACAAGAAAAATTGGCATTTACACTGTGGAAATCATATGCTTTCCTCGTGGTTGCATTCAGACCAACGTGAAGTATTTTTGTTCATGATTCATCCGCAATTCAACGATCGTTCCGGGTAAATTGTTGACTGTGCATCGGATAGAGGTAAGTCCTCTTCCGCCGACTTCCTTCCTACATGGGGTGAACCAGATGACGTCACTCGTAGGCGAAACGCATTTGGATCAACACATTCAAGTGGCCCGCCAAGGGCTTCTTCCACGTTTTGCTCGAGGCTTTCAAGGACCTCACACTCCTAATTCTTTTTATTTGCATTGGGCTTTCGCCCGGGCTTGCGATCAAGGAGAACAGGCTCACAGAAGGTTGGTATAGTGGCGAGAGCTCATTCTTCTCAGTTTTCCTGATGATTGTGGTGTTCGCAGTGTGCGAATACCAGCAGAACAGGTAGTTTGATAAATTGTATGGGGCTAGTGGTAATATTCTCTTCTATGTGATACGAAAGAATCAGCCGCAGAGAGTGTCTAGGTCCAAGATTGTCATCAGAGATGTCGTTCTTTTCAAAATCGACAAGCAAGTCTGGGCAGACAGTCTGTACATTCGCGGGCGCTTCTTGCAGGTATGGATAGAATTTGTACCGTTTTGATCTCATTAGTTTCACGTATTAACTCATGTTAGTTTCCTCCATAAATAAAAAGTATTAGTATTAGCAAGTTTGAGCCCAGGTTGATTAATTAGTTAAGTAATAAGTTCCAAGAAATGTAAAAGCGCACGATATTCTGTTTGATACTGCACACTGTCATTTTCATAGTTTTAATTCTATGACAAAGAGGAAAGTAAGGGTTTCAATTCGTAATTCTAGTCGTAACTTTGCTAAAAAAATTTACAGGAAAAAGTATACTTAAACATAATCAATTTTTTCTCGGGTTAATATTTATTCATGTTGGAAGGGAGTCAGCGGAAGACAACTTACCTTTATCCGATGCGCAGTCAACAATTTACCCGGGAACGAACGTCGAATTGCGGATGAATCACGAACAATATTACCTCACGTTGGTCTGAATGTAATCACGAGGAAAACATCCGATTTCTACAGCGTAAATGCCACTTGTTCTTGTAAAGAAGAAATGGAACGCATTTTTTTCTTTGATGGAAAGGGAACAAGAAAAGGAGAGAATTTCTGAGCATACGTTCTACCAACCATTCCAACGGTTGTCTTCAGGAGTCTTTTATATGACTCCATCACACCCTTTCAAAGGGTGTCTTTCCATCGTAACATATCAAGATGAAACAGTGCATTCCAATCGCACCTCATCATGGACGTACTAATTAAGTACAACATCTCCCACTCAGACATGATGGACTTGATAGTGCTCTATCAAGAATATAAGGCATTCAACATTCATCAACTTTACAAAATAATTCATACTGCAAGTAAACAGTGCGACCGGTGAGTACTCTTGCACTTGGGAGCTCAAATTATGCACCTATTAGGAATAACATAATGGCTACAACCCCGAAAAGAAATAAACAATCGATGTCTCACAATGCCCCAAACATATTTTGTTACATCAATTCAAGTATACCTATCCCTTAAAGGCTATACTTGAATATTCTCAAAACACCATGTATTTACAATTATATCCGCGACCACAGAATGTGATATAATTGGTCGACCAGTAAATACACGTGATAGATGTAAAACAACAATAGTCTTCATTCGCACTCATGTCTCTCTCCATTTCAAAATAATTATTTTCCTAAACATGTCCCATACGGCCATCTATTCATGACTACCGGTAACATGTTAAAGTAGCAACATTAATCTTTCACTTCGAGAACATAGTCAGAAGTAACATAGGACACAAAATGAGGTCAATTATAAATTACCTCAATGGCTCACACGATGAGTAAATAGAGATAATTTTACTCACATTCCCTTATTGGTCGTACAATGCACGTGTAGTATGAATTACATGCTATAGTGGATTTCTCTTTCTATAAGAGCGTATGTCATTTATTAAATATATCCACTATACGGATCTTAGCCTAAACATAGTCACGTGTTTCTCATGTACTCATGCTTAGCTCGAGTGCTACATCAGCTCACTTTCTATAGCACCCAATTAAGTACTCATATTTGGCATCTTACAGGCATACATGATTGTAGGACTATCATGTTCAGTCTTATTATAAAGAAATCGGACACCTCATATTGACTCTAATCAAGGCGAAATATTATTTTATGTACTAAACTTACTTTATAGCATTTATTTGTACATAACGTCTCATCTCAATATGCTAACTATAGCACTTGAGGTGATTGCTTGTCTAAGTGAGCCAATCATTGCCTGCTGACATACTTTTCAATAATATATATGTATATGTGCCAATCTCATAATGAATTTGTACTTATTGATAAAACATCAAAGTCACTAGTAAACAAACAAGTATAATTCACTTATACATTGTAGGCAATCCAAGTGACATCTACTGAGTCAAGAATATATATCTAGGAACAACCTTCGTAAATGAATTAGCAACCATTGTATTGGTTGAAATGTATTATAGGATCACTTCTTTCTAGGTTATTATATCTCTAATGAAGTTGTTCTTTATGTCAACGTGCTTCGTCTTTCCATGATACTTGGGAACCTTCACATAGGCAATTGTTGCTTGACTATCACAATAAACTATCACCAGTATTGGAACCTTAGTGACAGTGGCTAAATTTTCCAAGAAATGTTTTAGCCATATTGTTTCTTACACTGTGGCAGAGCACGCAATAAATTCTGCCTCCATCGTAGATAAGGCCATGCATGTCTGTTTCTTACTAATCCAAGAAATTGCACCTCCATTGAGCAAGAACGTATATCCAGAAGTCAATTTACACCCATCTAGGTCTCCACCCCAGTCAGCATCTGGATAGCCTAATAGGCGTAAATCACTCCCTTGGTAACAAAGTCGATAGTCCATGATGCCTTTCAAGTATCGCAGGATCCTCTTCACTGGTTTTCAGTGTGCTTGAACATAATTTGATTGATATTAGCTCACCAATCCCACTGCATAACATGTGTCAGATCGAGTACACACCATAGCATACATCAAACTTCCAACCGCACTAGCGTAAGGAACAATTTCCATTACTTTAATTTCTTCTAGAGTTTTAGGACACATCTTAGTACTTAGGCCTACACCTTGCATGACAGGGTATCAATGGGATTATACTGCTGCATATTGAAATGTTCAAGAATCTTCATTATAGAAGACTTTTGTGATAAACCAATGAGTTTCTTTAATTAATCTCTTTTGATCTTAACTCCTAATACATAAATAGCTTCTCCCATGTCATTCATTTCAAAATTGGAGGAAAACCATTTTTTTACGGTGATAACCAAAACCTTGTCATTTCCAACCAATAGAATATCATCCACTTAAAGTGATAAAATCAAAAATTTATTGTGACATCCCAAATTTTACCGACCCTATTAGTGTAATCGCATTGTTAAGAGCTTGGATTATTTCAAATCGGGCCAGAAAGCAAACCCGATGGGCCGTGAGGATTGTGTGGACTTAAGCAGTTAGTGGGCCACACGAGTTATCGAGATGGATTCGATTAGCTGAATGGAAGATCTTGACTTGGACTTGGGCTTCCTTGGAGCAGGCCAAGATTTGGATTTGTTAGAATAGTAAATTAAGTTAGTAAGCTGAGATGTCGTAGAATGAGCCTGGTGGGCCGTAGACGGGTATTTAGGCCCAAGTAATTTCATTTCCGATTAAGTTTATAGATTATAGTTATGATGATTTAATTAGTGATTGTAATAATAATGTTGATTTCTAATTTTGGCATTTCTAGTGATAAATCCTTCGTAGATTAACGCCGAGTTGCTAATATATCATATGATTTCATAGATTTGTATAATTACAAGGATATTGAAATTTGGTAATTTGAAATGAAATTAAGTGAAAGGCATTAGAAACTAATAAACCGACTAATGACACGGATTAGAAACTAATCATTATCAAACGCCAGACATCGAGAACGAATTGTGCATGAAGGCCACGACCCCCTCCTCTCTTCTCCCTTATCTCTCTCTTGTCCCACGGTTTTTCTTCCCCAAAACCGAAACGGCTGAAGGAAAAGATGCCATCATTAGATCTTGCTAATGATTAAGCTACCCTAGGGATTAGCCTATAGCTCTATCTCCCTCATAACTCATGCCTTTCTTCTCCCTCTCCAAAGCAACCGAAAACCTCTCTTCTTCTTCCTCTCTCTCTCTCTCTCTCGGTCGAGCAGAAGAAAACTAGTAGCAACTCCAGCGATTCTTCTTCCTCTTGCACGAGTTTAGGTGCTGATTCTTGGAGGACCTTGAGTCATCAACAAGCTAGGCAAAGGTAAGGAAAAGATAAGTCTCTAAACTAGAAGTTATCCACTGATTTTGCCAGGGGAACTTGCATAACTAGCTGAATGGTGGGGGATTAGATGTGATGTTGCTATTTTGTGTTGGATTGAGCTAGATGAACTATAGATTGAAACTATGAGCCCTTGCATGTCATGTTAGAGCCTTGCATGTTTCGAAAATTGAGTGTGAGTAAGCTGTATTAGTCGAGCAAGGTGGAGAGGTGATTACCGAGTGAGGAAAAGCGATACATGTTGCGGTAGATGAGTCAAGGTGCGAGTATTTGCTTTGAACCAAGCTGTGGAAGGTTCTATGTAAGTAAAGACCTGCTATAATTACCCTTAGATGCTGTGGAAGAGTGTCGAGATACTACAAGAGGGACTGGTAGAGAAACTATTGATTTAGTTGAGCTCAAGATGAAGAAAATGGTGCAAGACTTTCTGTTCTAGAGAAATAGAGATGGAAAACCTTTTTGTTTTGTGTTTCCTTGAATCTTAATGATGTAGATAAGGAAAAGAATGAGTTTACTTGAGAGAACATCAATTAAATTAGGTTCGACTTCTAGTTATAGAAAAATGGATGCAAAAACGTGTAGGTGGGAGTACTTTTTGAAAGAGTAAGCTGTATTGTAGAAGACAGCAAGACCTTTGATGATTCCACGAATTTTCTGAATTTTTCTAGATAGAATTGGACCTCAAACCCTGTATGAAAGTTGTAGGATACATCCTTAGGAATAATATATCAAAGTTTTAGAACAAACAATCAAGATTTGGGTAGTGAAATGATATTTCTTCTGTAGATACTAAATCTGAAAGTTGCCGCAAACTTTTAGAAAGAAGACATCAAATTACTGCTCTTTATACATTGAAATATATTCTTAGGTTTCTTCATAGAAAATGTTAATCTATGTCTCTTCTATAACATACTAAAATTTCGTAACATTCCGATAAGAATAGATGTACCTTTTGTGTCTATGTTTGAAACTGCCCATAATTGCTCATATACTGCCTTGATCCGAGAATGTGCAATAGTTGGTGTGTCTCTTGTACTTGACTTTCATGACACATATGAAGTCCAATGATCTCATGATGTGGTTAGTTCGAACATGAGCATGTCTCTTCCATCATTTGAGGTGAAGTCATTGTATAGTTACCAAGAGTGACATGCGCATGCAATGAATGTGATGCGTTGCGCTTGATTATGGGGCAAAACTATTAGGCATGGTATGGGACATGCCAAAATGGTTTTACTTTATAATTAGGACCTGTGTGATGTTTGGCGCACGAGAATTATGTATTGTGATTTGATTATGTGTACTCTTGAGGTCTTGTGCATGCTGTGATGACATTAATCAAAAGTGTGATGTGTGAAATGTGCGCTTGAATGAGTAAGAGATTTCCATCGGTACTGAGATGCCAGTGATTCCTTGAGGAGTGGGATGCCCATGCTGTGTGATCTTGGATGCCTCGGTTGAACACGACGCCGGGATGCCTCGGAGTGAGATGCCCTTGTAGGTGATCAAGGATGCCTCGGTTGTGGGATATTAAGATGCCTCGGTGTGAGATGCCCCATGTTGAGTGATCTTGGGATGCCTCGGTTGTGTGATACTGGGATGCATTGGAGTGAGAAGCCCATGATAGAAATATTGTGGAAGTCTGGATGTGGGATTCCGGAAGTGACTCGATCAGGCTGGTTGTGTTCCGGTGGGTAAACTGATCCAGGGTGGATTTGATATTCACACTAAATCATAAATTCCACTTGGTGAGTGAGTTCATTCATTGTTGTTGCATTACATCTTGGCATAAATTTAGAGCAAGATGCATACATATGCATTTGACATTGTAATAAGGTGTGATCATTCCTGTGACAATTCTATCTTAGTATCTTAAGTTGTTTGGTCATGTTTCTCTTGTCTTCTTTGACAGCTATGGATTGTCTAGGTTAGAGTCTTATTATTTCTTTACTAGGCATTGCTCATTCCTTATTTTATTTTTATTTTTCAGATTGTTAGTATGGATGTGCCTCTGATAGCTCGTTACGGGGTGATAGCGAGCATTGAGGTTTCCTTTAGTGATGTGTTTGATCCTGATGTTGAGATGACCTTCTCGAAGTATAAGGCTACGCTGTGGATGGATGATGGTAGAGCTGAGATGATTTCGATGAGGTTTGTCACGTGGTTCATAAACCACGAAGGGGAGATGTTTGGCCCCCTTCCTTTTGGTGCTAGAGGACTTGGAGCTAGGACAGATAGCGCCTAGATGCCTATGATCATGTAGAAGCTAGAGGAACATCTTTTGTTTTTTTATGGATGTGGGCTTGTGTGGGATAGTGGAGTTAGAAACCCCCTCACCCTTTTCCTTAGCTGTTTACTTACACTTTGCTTTTGAACTTGTAAGTATGATGTCTATATAGGCGATAAACTTGTAAGTAATCCAGGTTGATTTTTGTAAGCCCGGATGTTGCTAAGGAAAGCAATCAAGCTTCTCATGATCTTTATATATGATCCCGGTTGGATTGTCTAATGTTAGTGTACAAGACTATTGCAGGATAACCTTGTTATATAAAGTTTAGATCTTAAAATATCCATGTTATACATGCTAACCTTTAAAGGTGGATGCTGTAGTCCAACGATTTAGATTAATATGTCTTGTAAGGTGATAATCCATGTAATTTCCGCTTGCGCTTAGTATGTGATGCTATAAGGACATCACATTTATCTTTGGACCACTTGACATATACATGGTGATCTTCTTCGATCATCATGAAACCAAAAGTTGTTATGGCTCGATGAAAATGAAGATATCACTATCTATATGATTGCTTAAGACTATATATTGAGCGATGACGCTTGCAAACTTTATGCTCTTGACCTTTAGTTATGAAACCTATTGGTTGTTTCATATAGATTTCATCATCTAGTTTTCCATTGAGAAATGCCGTCTTTACATCCATTTGATGTAATTCAAGGTCTAAATGTGCAACGATGGCTAGAATACGACATATTGAGGCAAACCTTACAACTGGTGAAAATGTTTCCTCATAGCCTATACCCTCTTGTTGAGTATAACATTTCGCCACAAAACGAGCCTTATACTTTTCAATGGGTCCATCCACCCTTCGCTTAATCTTAAAGACCCATTTGTTTCCAATGGCTTTACGATTGGGTGGTAGATTAACCAAGTCCTAGACATGATTTTCCATCATCGACTCCATTTCATCTTCCAAAGCTTTTCTCCATTCTTCCTTATCAAAGGATGAGAGAGCCTCTTGAACATTCTTAGGCTCAGCATCGTCCTTCTAAGCAATCATAAATGCTTCTCCTTCAATCTCAAAACGACAATGAGGAATACTTTTACGTACACATACGAAACTAAATTTCTCTTGAATTCAGTCCGTCAGGCGATGCAACACTCCCATTAGATCTTACATGTTAAGGTAAATCTTCATTTTCCTCTACAACATTAGTGGGTGTGTTATTAGGATATTTTATCTCATATAATTGGAAATCCGTATTAATCTCTCTTCTACTAGGAAAATCGTTTTCCAAGAACGTGACATCTCGTGACTCTATTTCAGTCATACTTCCATCAGCTTGTTCACCTATGAACACATAATCTTGAAAGTGTTCAGAATATCTTATAAAGATATATTTCTTCATTCTAGGATCTAATTTTTCATATTTATGCGAAGAATCATGAACATAAACTACACATCCCCATGAACGTATAATACTTAAGTCTGGTTTCCTACCAGTCCATAATTCATAATGAGTGGAAGTGACCGATTTTGAGGGCACTCGATTAAATACATAGGCAGTAGTCAATAACGCATCTCCCCAATAGTAGATAGGTAAATTTGCTTGCGCTATCATAGACCTAACCATTTCCAATAGAGTTCTATTCATTCTCTCAGCTACCCCATTTTGTTGTGGAGTAGCAGGAATAGTCAATTTCCGTACATTCTCTTTTCATCACAAAGAACCTTGAATTGCTCCGATAGATACTCACGTCCGCGATCGATTCTTAATGCCTTTATTATTTTGTTCAACCGATTCTCTACCATCGTTATATATCATCTAAAGCAGTATAATACTTCTGACTTATGGGAGATTAGAAAGACATAATCGAAACATGTGAACACATCTATGAAAGTGATGAAATATAAGGCTCTATGCCTCACTCTCACATTCAAAGGACCACAAATGTCAAAATGTATGAGTTGCAATGGAAATTTGGCTCTAATCTATTTATCTAATGATTTTCTAGTTATTTTTCCCGCTAGACAATGTTCACATACGGGTAGATTAACATTAGTGAGTGACCCTAAAATATCTTCTCTAACTAATCTTTGTATTCTTTGCAACCTAATGTGACCTAATCTAGCATGCCAAGTACTTGCATCAATTTCAAGATTAATAGAAGATGCAATTAAAGAAAAACAACTATCGACATTAACAGTGTACTAATTATAGTCAATGTCTAACACCATAAAATAATTCAATACATGACCTGAACCATAATAAACTGTTCCAAACAAAATGTCAGCACAATCACCATGGAAATTCAATTCATACCTAGGCTAATAAGAACAACTACAGAGACCAAGTTCCGTCGAATACCTAGAGCATAGAGGATATCATATAGGAAAAAGTTTCGACCACCGCATAAAATTAATTTACATGTGCCGATACCCTTCACTTCAATTCTTGAGTTATTCCCATCATATGTCCATCCTCTTCCAAGCTGTATTAGACGATACTCCACAAATGCTTCTCGGTCTCTAGTTATGTGGTTTGTTGCTCCTATGTCTACAGTCCACATTGGATGAGATTCAACAATTATTATAGTGCTAGAAACAAAAGCATTACTTAAAGTAATTGAGTAATGGGGTACTTATTTTGGCTCAATGCATTCACAAGCAAAGTAACCCATCTTGCCACAATTGTAGTACTTCATCTTGGCCTCGTCCTTCTTCCCACCACGCTTCTTGTGTTGGAAGGTTTTAGCCCTCTTAGGGGCATGATAAATTTTCTTCCATTTGTTGTTGAATTGATGATTCCTTTTATGCTTGAAGCCCAAAGCTTTGCACGAACTCAATTCAGCAACATAAGCATGGGTAAAGAATCCCGTGGCCTCTAGGTGCTCATCCTCTAATTCGAAATGACGCGCTATATCATAAAAAATGACAATATTCTCATTATGCATCATATTGATTTTCATATGTTCCCAATTGTTAGGAAGGGACCTTATAACAGCTTGAACTTGCTATTCATTAGTAAGGGCGCTCCCAATTTGACATCTCCCAAAGATGCTGCCTCATCGTTATATTTGGGTGCTTTTGATATGTTTCTAACTTGATGGTGAGTCTCCTCAATTTAGTGGCAGATGTACCCCCAAACTTATCTTTCAAGGCAACCCACATTGCTTGAGCTTTATCATAACTTTCAAACTCACACATGAGATAATTTTGCATACAGCTCAGCAATGTGATACGAGCAATGCTATTTTTTTTCAAGCTTGATAAGCTTCTAGATCTCTCTTGTATTGAGTTCAAGTTCCATGCACATCCATGGTGTAGATGAGGGTTTCCAAAACCTCTTGCTCCTCAATGATGTACTAAAAATTTTGGTGCAAAATATCATAATTGTCACCGTTCAGCTTCTCACCCTTATTGAGGTCAGCCACATTGGTCTTGGATGGCGAAACCATAATCAATTTCTATAGAACATTAACATAATAGACACAAAATCAATACTAGCACATTTTTCAGATTGACGCACATTTAATTTGCAGTAAAGACAAACTAAATTAATGATAATTCAACAAAAGACACAGAAACGAAAGTTCACTATGTTCCCAATCAGCTCCTATGTACAACTGTTCCATTATCATTAATTAGTTTAATTTGCGCAACTTTTAAGTTCTAGGTGAGAACTCCTTCAAATTCTACCAACCTACAAACTCCCACTAAAAAAAATAATTACATGATCTCATGTAATTTCTACATTTTTCCATTAACACAAAAGCATAGTATGATGTAAACCAACATACAAAAAATAATTATGCTACAACTACAATCAAAACCGCAATTCAGCATGTAACGGAAAAACAACGATTTTCTGCCATTGTTCGAATTTTCATGCAACTAGTAAATTGCAAATATATTAAACTATATACATGCCACCATCAAACCAAGCTCTACACAGCATCTATGACATCATTTTTTATGTATGCAAGCTGCTGTATTTCCAAAACCACAAGAAAATACAGGCCAAAATGAATATATAGTGCATTTAAACCCCAAAAATACGCATAATTAGGGTTCCCTACACATTTTTATAGATTTATAGAACTCAAATATAAAAAAATAATTATACCATAGTGTAGAGCACATTCATACGAACTAAACACCACTAACCACGCTCCAATCCGACCATCCACACGCCCACACACGCCGCCCGAGTGTGTGGTGCGTGTGGCGCACACGCCAATGATCCTCAAAGGATCCTAGCCGATGCGACCGGTTCGACCGACTGGTCCGACCGGTTTGACCACCGGTGTAGTAAACAAGAAAATTCGATGAAAACAAGGCAGATATCACAACCGGGCTCTGATACCAATGTTGCAAGAGAGTTAGCAGAAGATGACTTACCTTTATCCGATGCGCAGTCAACAATTTACCTAGGAACAAATGTTGAATTGCAGATGAATCACGAACAATATTACCTCACGTTGGTCTAAATGTAATCACGAGGAAAACATCTGATTTCCACAGCGTAAATGTCAATTGTTCTCATAAAGAAGAAATGGAACACCTTATTTTTCTTTGATGGAATTGGGACAAGAAAATAAGAGAAATTTCTGAGCGTACTTTCTGCCAACCATTCCAACGGTTGTCTTCAAGAATCTTTTATATGACTCCATGACACCCTTTCAAAGGGTGTCTTTCCATCGTAGTATATCAAGACGAAACGGTGCGTTCCAATCACACCCCATCATGGTCGTACTAATTAAGTACAACAATTCAGGTTTCATTTTCTTTGTTTCAACTTGAGATTACTACATCCTAGCATCACTAAATCATGTGCAACGTTTGTATTATCAATTAGGTTGACGAATCGAGCATGACCGGGGAGAGTGATTGCGTGGAAAAGAAGAACAACTAGAATCCATTCCTGTTCTTTGGAACAAAGGTCGTTGATAGGCATGCTCGGATGCTGGTTGCAGCATTTGGGATGAATACAAAAGGGGGCAAGATGATGAGTTCAATCAACAGTGGCAGCAGCGAGCGGACCCCTGTACAGACTCAGCTCAACGAGCTCACCTGGTCGATCAACAAAGTCGGCTTGGTGGTCAATTTTCTGGTTCTTATGGTCCTACAAATTCGCTACTTCACGAGAAAAAATCGGGACGTGAACAGGAAACAGGAATTCGTTCCAGGCCAAACGATGGGCGACAATATCATGAACTCATGAACTTGAACTCTGTTTTGGTGGGGGGGAATTGCAGCCACAGTGACAATCATCGGTCATGATTCCCAAAGGATTGCCAATCGCGATAACATTCACTTTTGCTTATTCAATGAAGAACATGATGAGGGATCGGGGAAGGTGAGGAAGCTTTGGGCCTGCGAGACAACGGGGTTGGCCACCACTATTTGCACCGACAAGACGGGCACTCTCGCTATGAACCAGATGGACGAAATTCTGGGTCGGCCAAGACCGTGGCATAAAACGGACGCTCGTCTGCCTCCGAGTTTGTCCTGGATTTGATTCGGGATGGGATTGCTTTGAACACCACGGGCAGTGTCTATAGGCCGTCTTCAGGATAAGAGTACAAGTTCTCACGTAGTCCCACCGAGAAAACGATCCCTTCTTGGCCGGTTTCGCAATTGAGCATGAACATGAAGGAGATAGAGAAGAGTTGTGAAGCCAGCCATGTCAAAGCCTTCAACTCGGAGAAGAAAAGAAGCGGTGTCCTAATAAAGAAGAGCATGGACGACATGGTCCATGTGCACCAGAAAGGAGGGCAAAGATGGTCTTGGCGATGTGCTCGAGCTTGTACGACAGGTCCGGGATAGATAAAGATTTGGACAAAGATGAAGGGATGAAATTCGAGCAGGTTATCTAGGGCATGGCTGAGAGCAGCCTCAGGTGCATCGCTTTCGTTCATAAACAAGTCTTCGAGGAAGCGACTAGACAGAGAAGATGGGAAGAAGGTCCAGGAAGATGGCCTGACATTACTAGGACTTGTTGGTATAATGGACCCCTGCCGTCCTAGCATGAATGGCGCGGTCCAATCTTGTCGGGACGCCAGAGTGAACATCAAGATGGTTCTGGGAGACAAGAAGTTCACCGCTAAGGCCATTGCCACAGAGTGCAGGATTCTAAAGCCCGATGATACCTCCGATAAAGCCATCGTGGAAGGGGCTGATTTCAACAACTACACGATTCAGGAGAGGCTTCAGAGAGTAGACAACATCCGGGTCATGGTGAGATCCTCATCTTCCGATAAGCTCCTCATGGTTTAATGCCTGAGGCAGAAAGGCCATGTGGTCGCCGTCATAGGGGACGACATGAATGATGCACCGGCTCTCAAGGAAGCCCACTTCGGGGTCTCGATGGGCATCCAAGGCACTGAGGTTGCCAAAGAGAGCTCAAACATTATCATCCTCGGCAGCCGACATTTGAGGTTGCAAGACCTTAGACGGCCTCGAAGACAACGGGCAAGGGTCGCCCGAGGTCGAGCGAGGGCCACTCGAGGTCGGGTGACCCCTCGAAGACCACCAGCGAGGGCAACCGAGGGTTTAGCGACCCTCAATGAGGGTCGCTTGGTCGTGCCACCTCGCCATGACCCAGATCCAGGTCGTGGTAACGTTGCAGGACCTACGTCTAGGTTGCTCGACACCAAATCTGCGGCAGCTACAATGACCTAGATGGCTCTGCAGTCGTGCAACCCCTCGGTGACGGTCGCCCGGATCGTCGTGAACACGTCGGCCTCATCTAGCCATCACCGACCGCTCACAACCCCACAACCTCAATGGAGAAGAAGATGAACAGTCCAATGACGAGGACAAAACTAGAAAAATAAAGAGTGATTGAGGATAATTTTGGAAGAAATTAAAAAGATGAACAATATTCCTACTTGTATGTCAAGAAAGCTGAAAGCCCAAGGCACTCTCAGACCTTAGGCTTTCAGCCTTTAGAAGGCCAACTTTGGCCTAATGGGGATCCCAATTTTTTTCCCAAACACTCAATAGTTTGCCCAAGGAGTTTTGAATGTCCAAAGTGCCTTCCAAAGGCCACTCCAAAACGCACCCTAAGCTCTCTATGGCCATCACACTCTTAGTCCCTCTCTCCCCCTCTCTCTCTCTCTCTTCCCCTAATCTGCAAGAGATCCAAGGCAAAAAAACTATATTTGCCCTGCTAGAAAATGATGGTAGTGAATAATACCTAATAGAGACAAGCCACTCCAAGAATCCCACATCCAACATGCACACAAAGAGCGCAAGAGAGATTGTGAATAAAAGTCAAGAAAGGCGACTCCACTAATCATGCATTCTTTTGCCTTTTAGCAAAGATAAAGTTTGCAACTTTTGAAGTGTGGTTGATGTTCACACAAATGCTGAAGTTGTTAACTTTTTTTTGCATGTGCGAACATGTGTCAAGCTCATACGACCGGTTCCTTTGAGCCGCCTGGGAATAAAAACGGACTGATCAATCTGATCCTATATGGATCTAGGCTTCTTCAGTCTAGACCGGAGGAATCGATGGGTTGATAGTGGACCACTTGGGAACTAGTCACCCCTACCAAGTTCACAATTGAAAACTTTTTACAACATTTACCAAATCGGACTATGAAACCGAAAAGAAGTTTGGATTTCCATGACATATATTTTGGCATTCAAAAATAACAATTTATTGTGAATCAAATTTCTATTCATGGGCTTAAACTCGAGATATAATTTTGACGTTTAGGGTGGGTGTGATATCTGGATTTTGCCTGAGCTTCGAGTACGTAACGGTCCATGACGTCTCGACCAGTTTGTCGTCAGACTACGTCGTTGGCACCATTTACGGCCACTATTTCGTCACCACCATCACCATACTGAGCCGTCCCATTTCGTCACGTCATTGTGGCATCCCCTTATCGTCACACCTCCGCCGCATTGGACAACTCAATCATCGTTTAGCCTATCATCTCATTTGAATTCTTCTTCATGAAACGCCACAAATGAGACCAACATTCACCCGCATTAGTACTTTCCTAAGCGAGCCTTTCATGCAAGTTGTTTCAAACCCCACACGTCCACACCATCGTTCCCTCGGCAGTCAACAAAAGGGAAATGTTGACCCCGAAGCTGCCCCACATCAACCGCCCCTTCCTCATGCACAACGGAGACTTTGACCACCACAGCTTCAGCCACGCTTTCTTCTTCTTCGAGGGCCAGCAAGCGGAAGACGTGGGCCACGCCACAGCCACGTTTCCTCTCCTTTGATGGCCAGCAAAAGGAAGACCTTGACTAGCAAGAGGCCACGTCCATGCATGAAGAACAAGGTGTCATGCACAAAGAAGTCTCATGCCAAGGAGCCACGTTTTTCCCCTTCCCACGTGCCTTCCATTTCAGCGGCCACAAAATCTCAAATTGTTGACTAGTGTAGTCAACCAGCGAAGAGTACCAAGCAAAAGGAAGACTACCGCTTCTTCTTCTCGCGGCGCCCATTATTTCTCTCTTAATTCAGCGAGCCTTCAGTCCAAAAAACCTCTCGCCACTCGGTTTGTTCTCGTTCACTGCTCCACCACTTCGCCGCCGTACTGCCATCTCGCCATCAGCCACACCTCCATTCAGCTCGCGCCATCTCGTCACCAGCCGTGCCGCAGCTTGCATTTCGTGGAATTGAGGCAAGTGGCAGTCTTGTTGCTCTATATTGCGTGATGATGCCTTACTTGGATTCCCATTCTAGGATCGACCAAAATTTGAGTCCGGATACTCATAGCTACCGTGATTTGGGTTTGTTTGTGTGTCGAGTGGGGCTGGGGTAAATGACGGGCATTCATGGTGTCGACCATCGGCATGGTTGGCACTGATTCGAGTTTGCGAGGCAGTGGATGGTGTTGATCGTTGGGTAGATGGTGCGGGCCTTCCATAGGTCGAATTCTGCTGGGCGGTCCGGTCCAAGTTCAGTTTTGTTCGAGCTTAAGGTGTAATGCCTAGGCGGTACGGGAGTGGTCAAATCTGTTCTAGGCAAGCTTAAACTGGAGTCGGTGTTGATTCGCCTCGTTGCCCATGGTGATGAGCACAGTTGGCACTGGTTCAGGTGTGAAACCGTGGGCCCTAACAATCATAGGATGGATTGTACCAATTTTTCATATGGTCAAGTCATTGCTAGTCGGTCTAGTTCCATTACAGCCTTATTCGGATTTAAGGTAAATTGGCATGTATCGTAACGTTATGGCGAGTCGACGTTGTTTTTCTTAGGGTTCGGATGCTAGAATTCCCTTGGGCGAGTCGTTGTAATTGAGTCAACTATAGAATAATACAAGCCCTGGTTAGAGTATTGGATTTGGTCTCATGCATCCAAAAGTGGTTCAATATAGGTTTGTGGGATGGCAAAAATAAAACCTGTAGGTGCTGCACCGTGGTTGGAATTGATATTGATGCCGTTGGTCCACCATGGCAACGATGCCCTAAGTGTCGGGATGCCTCTAGGGGCGTGAACACGAAGCCCTCTGGATGCCTAAGGACTATGATTGAGCCACAGAGATCCTCATGATGCCATGTGGGATGCGAGATGCCTAGAGGTGTAACATGACACGCTCCGAATGTTCGGGGACTGAAATAAGAAACCGGAGGTCCTCGTGATGCAAGGTGGGATACGAGATGCCTAGAGGGGTGCAAACACAAGTCCTTTTGGAAGATGGCAACTGTTAGAACCAAAGTAGAATCAATTATTGAATTGTCCTGAATGTCTATTTACTTTCCTTGTGACATCCTAACTTTATGATTCTATTTCAATTGAATGAGTTGGGCTTTTCATCGACACGTCTAGAGTTCTTTTCTCTGAGTTGATCACTCATGAGATAACTAGTCTATCTGGTCAAGCCGTTAAGGGATTTTAACGCAATAGACTTGAGAATTTGACCAGAAATCGAATGCTCGACCATGCTAATTTGCAAGGGTCAATATGGCACTATCAAAATGGATTAGAGACCGGAGATAGGTTGATTCGACTAAGGTATGTGATTAAAGTGTGGGTAATTCCACGACAACCGAGATCCGCCAATGAGTTGAAGATGCACAATGTGACTTGAAAATAATTGACCATGGGTCAATTGCATTAAAAGTTCCTAAAAGCTACCCGGTAGGTTATGTCACGCTAAAATCACACCCCGTTGAAATTAACCGCGATATGAACCCAATTTTAGAAATTAAAAGTTCTGTCATATCATGATTTATTTTAGGAATGTCGACTCATCCTCCGAAGAATTTCTACAAACCCGAGTTTTTGGAGAAAAATCAAATTTAAGGATTTTTGGACAGGGAAAATTAGAGGACCGTTTTTGGGTGGATTTTTAGGGTTCAAGCTGGACTAATTGGCAAGGAAAAAAGTGGAATTAAGTGTGGACATCTTGGCTGAATTTTTGCAACATCAATTGGATTTATTTGGATAGGAATTAAATGAAATTGGAAGAGAATGTCACAAAATTCGTAGGCCAAGGGGGGAGCAACATTTCAGCCACCTTGGGAGGCTTGTTGGAGAAGCCTTGGTGTAGCAAAGTGGCTGAGGATGAGGTAGCATCTGGTGGGGCATGAAACTTGAGTGTTTTGGATATTTTGTGGCCCCTCTTTAGCAGTTGTCTTCCTCTTCTTCTCTAGCCTTGCTTTCTCTATTGTTGAGTTTTTTGGAGCTCAAGAAAACTAGAGGGAAGCTAGCAGAAGCCTATCGATCGCCCCCGAAGTCGCACGCCTGCGTGTCGTCCGCCTGAGCTGTTGCTACTGCCCGCATGCAACACTGTCTCCCGCACCGTCATCCGCACATCCAAACCATCCTGGTCAACGTCCCAAAGCTCTTGGCCATCGTCGCAGCTGGCCAAGCCGTCCGTCCAGCTGCCGGAGCCACCGCGGTCGCCCACTACAGCCACCTTGTTCGCCTCCTTGCTGTTTCCGCGCCAAGCAGCCGTTCGAACCATCCCCTTTAGCCGCGACTAGAAGCGGAACTCTCAGCCCAACTAAGAGCTTTGAGTCCCATTTTAGGCCCCGTCCAGACCTCCATTGGTTTGGCTCCAGGCTTGGTTCTCGCTCGCCTTGGCGTTGCCGTCGTCGTGAACTCATCGGTTTGCAAAATCGGTGAGTTTACTTACTTATCTCTACTTAGGCAGTTAATGACGTTTAATAGGTAATTAGATTAGGCTAAATATGGCTTAGGTAGTTAGTTATTTTTTATTAGTGATTTAATTGTTTAATTATAATTGTTAGGTGGTTAGAATAAATCAATTAAGGGCTAGATAGATTGTACTATTTATGTGGATAGGTACATTATTTTTCTAGGCCCTTTTAGGTGGTTAGATTAGCATTTATAGCCTTGGTTAGCATTTGTTGGATTTAATTTGCATTATTTAATTATTTGTATATTTTATTTAATTATTTAATATTTTCCGAAAATTATACCGGGATAGCCAATGATAGGAATTTTGTGCTGATTACAGTGGTGTGCTTTGTTTATGCAATCGAGTGTCAATTTGTGCAAATTGAGTGGTGATTGTGATTTTGAATATTTATTTCAAAATTATTTAATTTTGGTATTTAATTAGAAAATACTGTGTGTCGAGTTTTGACATCGAAAATATTTTTAAAGACTATATCAAACAGTGGAATTTTAAAATGAAGAATATCAATTTTTCTAGTTCAAATTGACAGTGTACCCAAACATGATTATTTTACCGTGTATTTTTAATATGAAGAAAATGAGCACATTACATTATTTTAATTAAGACATTTGAGTGGAAAGCACGATGTCTTGGCCGGGATTGGATAGGTGCATGAATGATATAAGAACCCGTCACGAGCCTTTGGGGCTAGACGATACTCCTTCCGAAATGCCCCAAGTCAACGGATGCCGGTCGCAATGGAGATTAGGCCTGTTGCACCCCTCAAATGACCCCCAATCCGTTAGGGTCGCCACAGTTTGCTTACGTTTTTTCTTTCCCTAATCACATGTCACTCTGATACCATTTCAATTATAGCGGGTCCATACAACCTAGGGGTTTACATCTTTTAGATCAGTCCCTTGCGCAGTTCATATACGGAAGCACATCCAACAACTCCCATCCCTATATTCAAAAAACGATGCACACCTACTAAACATTTTTAGGTAAAAGCCGAACACTTTTATTTACTTAAACCAGATGGACATCATTCATCGCTACATCAAAATGCTGTAGTCTTCTATACTCGGCTATACTTCAAAAGATGACCGGCATCTCCTCTAACAGTCGTATACTTAAGGTCCATCGATCAGTGTCGGCGTCCAAAAGTTCCTTCATTTGCTATCCTCCTTCTTGCAGTCATATCCAACCACTTGATCCATCTACCGGTGGTAGTGGCAGCAGAGGTATCTTATCTAGTCTGAAATGTTATTCCCCAAAAGGGGTGAGTACAACCACTCAGCAGTAAAGGTCCACCACACTACTCAATGCGTCAAACAGAACAATAAAAAATAAAACACATATCTTTCATGCATATCAAGCATACCTCACCTTGCAACCATACATATATCACCATGCCATCATCATCAAGCATTCATGCATACCCCTACCATATGTGCATATACCACCATGCACTCATATCATCCATTGTCGCGACCTAAATTTCAGGTGCACCACCTACGGTTTAGGTTAATGGATTGTTAAGCCTAGACTTAACTCGGGCTCTCCCAAGCCCATACCACCGCGACTTAGGTTCAAGTTCTTAACATGCAATTGATTTTCAATTAGGAGTCGCCACTAATCTATTTTTGGTGGGTAGATTAGAAACCCAAGTAAAGTAATGGGAGAATTACTTCACTCCTACGAACCAGAGATTGTGAGTTCGGGACTTGGTTACACTAGATTTCTCTAATGCCCTTTCGGTACCATTTTTTTATTTTCAAAAATGTTTTTGCAGGCAGCTTTAATTGATTTTAATTTATCTTCCTAACATGTGAGGTGATCATGCGGGTGCGTAAACCACCAAGTTAACACCCAAGAAAGCGATGAATAAATTGCAGGACTTACCTCATAGCAACGAAAGCATCTGCAGTGTTAGATCGGAATTTACATCGACAGATCTAGATATGATTTCTAATTAACACGCAATTTCTTTTTTTTTCACTTATTTAATAAAAATCATGCAATATGCAATGCATGCTACTAATCTAACATGGAATAATATGACATGATAATATGGCCTAATGCGATGTTTTTGTGTTTTCTTAATAAGCATGCAATATATCCTAGAGAATAAAATTAATTCTAAGACAATTCTTTTTGGTATTTTTCATGAAATTCGAAATGAAAATAGTCCAATAATTAAAGGTGCAATCTAAATTAACCAAATGGCCTAATTTTAATGACGAGCAATTTCTAATTAAATGAACCTAGCGATAATTACTAAATGACGTGCATTTCATGAACCTAATTCTACATGACATGCGCATGATTTTTTTTAATGAAAATTCGTAATTACAATCACTAAAAATAAAAATCTAACTAAAGCAAGACATTATCTATTTTAAGTTAGGATTAGACTAATCTAAATCCTATCTTAACTTAGAAAATTATCTCATCATGCAATTTTATTTCAAAAGATATTATCTAAACTAGATATCATCTAAACATGCATTAAAAAAACTAATTTTTTTATCATGCAATTTTATCTAGGAAAATCAATTCTAATCTACACGATGTGTAAATGCAATTTTTTGTATTTTTTTGAGATAAACAAAACAATTAAAAGATACCAAATCGTCCATGGTTGTTTCGCTAATAAAATCAATAAATTGATCTTAAGCCTTAAAGACCAAAATATCAATTTTATTCCCGCGTGATTAATTATTCCATCTAAAGCCTTATAGATGGAATAAAAAAAATGTGCGGTTGCGAATTAGGTGATACGTCGGGGATTTTCAAGCATGCATCAAGAAATATTTCAAAAAAAAAGAAATATTAAAATAACATAACATAACAAACGAAATATTAAAGATAAACTAACATAAAATAAAATAGATCTACCTAATAGAATAAAATAAACTTACCTAATTTGGACTTCTTCCAAATTTGCCTCAACAAGTGGTGCTTTACGGACCACGACGGGGACTCAGCTCACGGCCGGGGGTGGCTGCTGTTGCGACGGCCAACGGTGGGCGGTGGACACGATCGTCGGAGGAGCTCCGGCAAAGGGGCAGCGAACACGCGGCGAGGGAGGAGCAGGAGTCGCGTGCGGTTGCTGGTGCGATGCCGACTCCGAGTGAAGCTGCTGTGGTGACAGGCGAGCAGGGGGCGTCGGGTCTCGCGAGTTGCAGCGGCAGCGAGCAGTGGCGGAAGCGTGGCGGTGTTCGCACGGGGTGACCAGCGTCGGGCAGCAGGGGTCGGATTGCTGCACGACCGAAACACTGAGGGAGACCCACGAAGGCGACGGGGCTGGGCTGCAGGTCGCGGTGGGCTTAGCAGCAGCGGTGGTGGGCGGCTCGCTGGTGCTCGCGGCCGCGGAGGTGCTGCTTGCGGCAGCGGTGGTAGGCGAGACGGTGGCGCGCTCGGAGACGACGAACGGGGGCTCTAACCTTTTTCTCTCTGCTTTTGAACTGTTTTTTTTTATTTCTTTTTGTGATACGAGTTTGCTTGGGCCTGTTCATGCGAAGAAGAAAAAGATGACAGGAAAGAACTACTTGAAGAAGAAAGGGTCTGACTGCTGCGGGTCACGGGCAGAGCAGAAGCAGCGGTAGAGTCGCTCGGGCGTGCGGTGGCTCTGCCTCCGGTCCTGGTGTCGCGGGTCTGCAGCAGTGTTAGGAGCGGTGGAGCGGCGAGACAGCAGCAGCGGGCGGAGAAGGAGCAGCGTCGGGTCGTCGTGGGTTGGTGCACACAGTAGGTGAGGCGGTGCACGGCGGAGGTGGAGGCGCGACGGTGCGAGCGGGCCGCGAGGGGTCGACGGCGAAGCCTCGCAAAGAAGAAGAACAGAATCGTTCTTTCTTCTCTCCTTTTTTTTTTGCTTTTCTTTTCTCTCGCTTCTCTTCTTTTCAGTACTTTTTCTGTTTCTGTTCAGCTCTTGCACCTGATTTCTTTCTTTTTTTTTCTTTTTCTGACAGACTCTCTATCTTTTCTCCTCCTTTCTCCTTTCACTTCCCCCCTGACTTCATTTTTTCTTGGTTCTCTTGACGAGACTCTCTATCTCTCTTAATCTCTTCTTCTTCTTTTTTTTCACTCGTCCGTATGTCTCTCTGCGGGCCTTTTCATAGATTTTTCTTGTGTTCTCTCTGGCCTCCTCCCCTTCGTTTGCACTCTCAAACCTTATTTATAGGCTCAGACTTTACCGCCTCACGTTGTCGCCGACTTCAGTGTGAATTGAGAACAGCCGCAACTTTTCTTCACGTCCACGTACAAGTTAGCCAGTTGAACCTTACTTCTCTGTTTCTTGAAGACTCCACTAGCTGCTATAATATATTATAATGTGTGCCCCTTCTTTTGACTTTCTTCCCCAGCCGATTTGCTCTCCAGGAAGGAGAGAATTCCTTACAACAACACACTATAAAATATTATAAAATTGTGACCCCTTTCTCTTGCGTATCTTCTCACGTCTTCCATGCATGTGCATGCATTAATGAGGGAGAGAAAAAGTGAACGCTGACATGGATTCTTTTTTTTCTTTGCTTCATGCTTGCGGCTACTTGTCCCTCCCTTCTATAGGATTGCCGCAACTTTTGACTTTTTGCTTCTTTCTTCAGCAAATTTCTCGCTGCTTCGCCAAGACTGATAACCCACACTTGATAGAGCATATTATATAATATATCATGGGCTCATTTTGCTTCGCCGAATTTGTGCACGCATGCGCATGCATTAATGAGGGAGAGACGTGCAAGAACTTCCTTCCTCATTTTTTCTTTTCACTCTTTTGCGTGTTCAGACTAACGGAGAAAGACCATCCTTTTCATGCATGTAATCGACCGCGAGCCCCTGCTTCTTGTTGCATTTTGGTACCGATGCAAATGCAACTACATGAAATGCAATTTTACTATTTTTTTGTTTTAGGGATTTTTATGTAATTAATTACTAAATGATTAATCAAAATTTAGGTGTCAACAGCTGCCCCTCTTTGAAGGTGAGCTCGCAGAGGTTGCATTCAAAGACAATATGATACCTAAATTTTGACCATGAACATGCAATGGATGATACTTTGGCGGGACTATGGATCCCTTTTTGTTTTTTGTTTTTTTGTTTTTTTTGTTTTTTTTTTTGAAAATGCAATTTATATGATGCATGGAAATGCTAATGCCAGTGATAATAACTTACCTTCGGGGAGTGTAGAGTAACTCGAGATAGTTGGTGTTACATGTCCAGGACCCGTACCATTCTACGGTCGCCTAGAATAGTAACATGACTTTACAAAGAGACTGCTTTCCCAGACTCACCGTTCTACGGTCGCCCGCATGGCATTGCTTGGTTGTGTCTAGGACCCGTACCATTCTACGGTCGCCTAAACGGGGAAAAATTCTTAACCAATAGACACTCAATGTTAGGTGAGATGAATATTGATTAAGAAGATTCGAAATACCTAGATCAGACTAAGGTATAACGAAAAGATCGAAAAACATTCACATCCAGAGTGAAATGTTTAACAAAGAGTTTTGAGACATCCAGCTCCAGACTGAGATGTCAAGAATTTTGGGACTTAACCAATAAACACTCAATGTTAGGTGAGATGAATATTGGATTAAGAAGATTCGAAATACCTAGATCCAGACTAAGGTATAACGAAAAGATCGAAAAACATTCACATCCGAGTGAAATGTTTAACGAAGAGTTTTGAGACATCCAGATCCGTGATCGAGATGTCAAAAATTTGGGACTTAACCAATAAACACTCAATGTTAGGTGAGATGAATATTGGATAAAGAAGATTCGAAATACCTAGATCCAGACTAAGGTATAACGAAAAGATCGAAAAACATTCACATCCAAAGTGAAATGTTTAACGAAGAGTTTTGAGACATCCGGATCCGCATCGAGATGTCAAGAATTTTGGGACTTAACCAATAAACACTCAATGTTAGGTGAGATGAATATTGATTAAGAAGATTCGAAATACCTAGATCCGACTAAGGTATAACGAAAAGATCGAAAACATTCACATCCGAGTGAAATGTTTAACGAAGAGTTTTGAGACATCCGCATCCAGATCGAGATGTCAAAAATTTGGGACTTAACCAATAAACATTCAATGTTAGGTGAGATGAATATTGATTAAGAAGATTCGAAATACCTAGATCCGACTAAGGTATAACGAAAAAGATCGAAAAACATTCACATCCAGTGAAATGTTTAACGAAGAGTTTTGAGACATCCAGATCCAGACTGAGATGTCAAGAATTTGGGACTTAACCAATAAACACTCAATGTTAGGTGAGATGAATATTGATTAAGAAGATTCGAAATACCTAGATCCAGACTAAGGTATAACGAAAAAGATCGAAAAACATTCACATCCGAGTGAAATGTTTAACGAAGAGTTTTGAGACATCCAGATCCACATCGAGATGTCAAGAGTTTTGGGGCTTAACCAATAGACACTCAATGTTAGGTGAGATGAATATTGATTAAGAAGATTTCGAAATACCTAGATCCATACTAAGGTATAACGAAAAGATCGAAAAACATTCACATCCGAGTGAAATGTTTAACGAAGAGTTTTGAGACATCCAGATCCAGATCGAGATGTCAAGAGTTTTGGGGCTTAACCAATAGACACTCAATGTTAGGTGAGATGAATATTGATTAAGAAGATTCGAAATACCTAGATCCAGACTAAGGTATAACGAAAAAGATCGAAAAACATTCACATCCAGAGTGAAATGTTTAACGAAGAGTTTTGAGACATCCAGATCCAGACTGAGATGTCAAGAATTTTAGGGCTTAACCAATAGACACTCAATGTTAGGTGAGATGAATATTGATTAAGAAGATTCGAAATACCTAGATCCGACTAAGGTATAACGAAAAGATCGAAAAACATTCACATCCAGAGTGAAATGTTTAACGAAGAGTTTTGAGACATCCATCCAGATCGAGATGTCAAGAATTTTGGGGCTTAACCAATAGACACTCAATGTTAGGTGAGATGAATATTGATTAAGAAGATTCGAAATACCTAGATCCAGACTAAGGTATAACGAAGAAGATCGGAAAGCATTCACATCTAGAGTGAAATGCTTAACAACGAGTTTTGAGACATATATCAAGAATTTGGGAATACCTAGGAAAAACCTGGGATATTCGTGAGGGTCACTTACCTCTTGTGGGGACAGAAATTTTGGAACATCGAGGATGTACTTCAAATATTCATGGAGTTTTCTCACCTCGAGGCTTCTGAAAGGCAACATAAATGTCAGGAGCTCTTGGGTCTTCAAGGAAAAATTACCTGTTAGACATGATTAGAGCAAAAATACATGCATTTGCCAAAGAAGTAAGCAATTCAGCACACTCCAAAGTCCACTGAAGCTTTTATCATTCAATCAAGATTTATGCATGATGGTTTTACCATATTTGCACCACCAAATTTCCACTGGGGATAATCATCATTTAAGACAATTTTCACTCATGACATGGATTTTCAAGAATACCAAATGAGAGACTTTCAGTTAGAAAGGACTTTCACTCACTCTCATTAAGAAGGCTATTTTGTCCCGACCATTAATGTGGGATCACAGGAATCACTCAATCTTACTTTCATCATGTCAATAAGGGTTCGAGTATTCTTGCAAACGGTACGACCTTGTCAATCTGAGAGGTCTTTATCAGGACTGTAATGGAGGCTCGGTCAATGGCTCAACAAAGAGGGACTCTTTGAGTCAAGGCTAATGAAAGAACAATACTTCGCAATCACCTTCGGGTTTACAAGTCAAGGAACCTGCGGAATGAGATAGAAATGGACTTGCTTGCACTTCTTCGAGCGATGCTTTTAAGCATATGAATTCCTACGTTAATTTCGGTGCCCTATTCTGAAGAGACTTTGTAAGGGACGTAACGTAGGTTAAGTTTATGGGTTGAGAAGTGAATGGATCATTAGGCTCAAAATGTGTATAGGGGGATGAGAATTGGTGATCATCTTGGCATTGTCACCGGTCTTCTTTTTTTTCATTGGGATTTTCCTCTTGGCATTTGAGTTCTTTGAGTACCACTCCATTGGGAATACACCCTTTTACAACTGATAATCCTTTATCTTGACTCTTTCTTTCATTTTCTATGGGCATTGGCCTTGCTTTTACCAAGCACACTGCTTTTTTCATGCCCCTTTTGTTTTGTTTTTTTTTTTTTTTTTTTAAGTAACCACGTAATGCTTTAACATTTGGGTTCTTGAGGAGTTTTCATTTTTTTGTCAGCACTCGGGATTCTGTTGCTTGAACATTTGTTGTTTGCCTTGCCCCGGTGTGGGGGATGATCACCAATTGGGTTTAAATGAAACGAATTTACAGGCTCAAGGGGCTTACGCAATGGATAAAGTGTGTAGGATAGAGAAAGAACTGCTCTTCATCATCCTAAGGCACTTGAATTATCGTATGAATTCAATGTAATAGCAATACCTGAAGATTGATGCAAGTGAGAGCAAGAATATTCCTATCAAATTCCTCACCTCATGATGTCGTCTTACCTCCAGCTTGCCCCAATGTGGGGTGGTTCTTGACAGGGGTAATTTAAAATTATCCACGTGTGTGGGCTCAAAAGGGTTTAAACAATGGATGATCACGTAGTGTTTGGGATAGAGAATGAACAGCCTCTCGTCATTTCAATCATCGTACCTTTCGCGAGAAAACTCTTTTCCTTAGAAACATGGAACTTCCTACACTCATCTCACCAAGTATATGAGCAAGGGACCGTGTATAGGATAAGGCTTGCCTTTCATCATCCGACATGTCTCATTTAGCATGTTCAATTCATTCCACATCATTCATTAACTTGATCGATGGTGACGATCCTCAGTGAAATTGGTAATTAAACAGGTAAAACTATCATGCAAAATTCTCCTTTGAAAGGTCACAATGAACTCATAAGCTTTGAACACAAAGAGTTTGCAGCTCAAAAAAGAAAGAAAAGGGTTGGTAAGAAAAAAAAAAAAAAATTTATTTTTTTTTTTTTTGTTTTTTTGTTTTTTTTTTTTTTTTTTTTTTTTTTTTTTTTGGCAAACTTGTTGCCGCTTCCAAGGATCGAACCCTGGTCGCTCTCGGACCTTTTCATTCCCCGTGCCACCAGTGCCAAGGCGCCGGTGGTGTCCTCGTGGCATTTCCTTTTTTATTTAATTGAACCGACACGGGTCAACACATCGATATACCGAATCAAATGAATTCGATATGTGTATGGAACAGGGCCTACTTCTCATCTCATTCAATCCATTCCCACACAATTCAACGAAGAAATGAGTACCTTCAACAAATTCTTTCAAGGGTAATACTTCTTCACAGCATCAGAGTTAACAGGATTAGAAAACTCACGACCATCCATTTCTGTAAGGATTAAGGCACCTCCAGGGAGTACCCTCTTCACCATATACGGGCCGCTATAATTTGGAGCAAATTTGCCTCCAGGATCAGGAAAAATCGGCAACACCTTTCTTAGAACTAGATCATTCACTTCGAAGTGTCTTGGCCGTACCTTCCGATTGAAAGGCTTGGCTACTCTTTGTTGATACGTCTAACCATGGCAAAGAGCTTTTAACCTTTTCTCATCAATTAGGTTCAACTGCTCGAACCTTTGTTGTGTCCATTATGCCTCGGACAATTCCACTTGGGATAAGACTCTCAAAGAGGGGATTTCTACCTCCACCGGCAAGACCGCCTTCATGCCATAAACCAAAGAGAAAGGGGTTGCCCCAGTGGATGTTCGGATCGATGTCCGATACGCCATTAGAGCAAAGGGTAACCTGTCATGCCAATCTCGATAATTCTCGGCTGTCTTAGCCAGATCTTCTTGATGTTCTTATTAGCTGCCTCAACAGCTCCATTCATTTGTGGGCGGTAAGGTGATGAATTCAAATGCTTGATTTTGAACTCACTGAACAACTCATCCATGAACTTGTTATTCAGATTTGTCCCATTGTCAGTGACAATTGCTTCGGGGACACCATAACGGGCGATTATGTCACGCCTGATAAATTTCACAACATTTCGGGCCGTGACATTAGCATATGATGCGGCTTCAATCCACTTTGAAAAATAATCTATTGCCACCGATATGAATCGGTGCCCATGTGAAGCTTTGGGATTTATTGGGCCAATCACATCGATCCCCCACATTGAGAAAGGCCATGGCTCAGATAGCTGGTGCAACTCCATTGGAGGAACATTTATTTTATCTCCATGAATTTGGCAACGATGGCAACTTCTAACATGTTGTATGCAGTCACTTTCCAGCGCAAGCCAATAGTAACCCAGTCTCATAATCTTCTTGGCCAACATGTGCCCATTCATGTGTGGGCCACAAACTCCTTCATGCACTTCATGCATGATTTGGGTAGCTTCGCTTCATCTACGCATCTCAATAAAACTGAATCATAAGATCTCTTGTATAAATTCTTACCACTGACGAAGAACTTTGAGGCCATCTTCATTATGTATTTTCTATCGGCTGGAGTGCTCCCTTCAGGAAATTCCTGCTTTTGAATATAGTTCATGATGTCTCAATACCATGGCTTCTCATCAAGCTTTTCATTTACGACCATACAATAAGAAGGTTTGGCTAGAACCTCAATTTTCAAAGGTTCAACTTCCAAACCATCAGTAACCTGCAACATAGATGACAACGTTGCCAAGGCATCGCGAACGATTATGAGATCTAGCCAAGTAGTCAAACGAGATTTCATCGAACTCCTTCACCAACTCTTCGAGGTACTTATGATACGGCAGTAATTTGGCATCCCCTGGTCTTCCATTCACCTACGATCAGAGTATGATCGCGTGCAGAATCTCCATATACTTTCAGTTTGGCCACTCCCATTTCAATTGCGGCCTGAAGTCCGAGAATACAAGCTTCGTATTCAGCAATATTGTTAGTGCATGGAAATATTAATTTCGCAGCTACTGGGTGGTGTTGTCCGTCTGGGGATATTAGCGCGCCTAGCACGTAACCGGACAAGTTCACAGCTCCATCAAAGAACATAGACCATGCATCTTCGTTTATGGCCAAAATACGATCATCCAAAGGACAATCATCATCATTCAAGTTTATGGGATTCTCAGCCAACATATCAGCAATTACTCGGCCTTTAACTGATTTTTGTGGCATGAACTGCACGTCGAATTCCGAAATCAAGACTTGCCATTTGGCTAGCTTACCCACCAAAGCTGGTTGATTAAATAAATACTTGATGGGATCGTTCTCAGTCACGAGAAACGTCTGGTAATGCAAGGTGTACTGTCGCAGTCTATGCAATACCCATACTAACGCAGCACAAGTTTTTCAGCATCAGAATATTTTAGCTCCGAGGCAGTGAACTTTTTACTGAGGTAATAAATGGCCCGTTCCTTCGATCCACGGGACTTTCTGAGCTAACATCGCACCGAGTGACTCACTATGGATTGTGAGGTACAAAATCAAAGGATGCCCCGATATTGATGGGACAAGAACTGGTGGATTCATCAAATATTGCTTCAGCTTATCGAACGCCTCTCGACATTCATCATTCCACTCAACTCGTACGTTTTTCCTCAAGAGTTTGAAGAATGGCTTAGCGGTCTCAGAGAGTTGGGCAATGAATCGTGCAATGTAATTCAGTCTCCCTAGGAGACTCCGGACCTCCTTCACTGTCGACGGAGGTTGCAATTCACATATTGCCTTGGCTTTAGATGGGTCAATCTCGATCCCTTTGCTACTCACAATGAACCCAAGTAATTTTCCTGATGTTGCCCCGAACACGCACTTGGCAGGGTTTAAACGGAGTCTGAATTCACAAAGCCGATCAAATAACTTCTTGAGGGTTCCAACATGACTTTTCCAGGCCGGGTTTTTGCAATTATATCGTCAACATATACCTCGATTTCTTCATGCATCATGTCATGGAACAACGTAACCATGGCTCGTTGGTAAGTTGCCCCTGCATTTTTGAGTCCGAAGGGCATGGCCTTATAATGAAAGGTTCCCCACGAGGTGATAAATGCTGTCTTCTCTTTGTCTTCATCCTTCATTATTATCTGGTTGTAGCCAGAAAAGCCATCCATGAAAGAGAATAATTCAAATCCGGCAGTACTATCCACGAGAATATCGATATGTGGCAATGGGAAGTCGTCCTTTGGGCTGGCCTTGTTCAAATCCCGATAATCAACACACACTCGGACTCGACCGTCTTTCTTCATGACCGGTACTATGTTGGCCACCCATTCAGGGTATTGCGAGACTTCAATGAATCCCACTTTGAGAAGTTTCATTACTTCCTCTTCTATCTTCTTTGAGAGCTCCGGTTTAGTCCTCCGAAGCTTCTGCTTCTTAGGATGCACGTCTGGATTAGTGGGCAAACAATGTTCCACAATTGATGGATCTAAACCTGGCATATCAGCGTATGTCCAAGCAAAGATATCTTGATATTCTTTTAACAACTGAGTCAGATGCTCAGCCTCATCTTTGGGAAGATTTGCCCCAATTTTATCTCTTTGGGATCCTCGGCATCACTCAGGTTGATAGTGACGGTTTGTTCGGAGGTGAGAACTTTGAGTTTTTCAAGTTGCTCCCAACTATGTTGCACTTCAATGGAGTCACCATCTGGATCATCAGGGTCATCGCTCATTGCATTGGATTGGACCATTTTCTCCTCCTTGCCTGCCATAAGGCTGCTCCTTAAACATAAAATGGATAGTTCAGAAAGACAAACAGGGCTAAACGGCATGGATTTCTTATCTATTTTTCAAAAAAAAAAAAATTTCGATTTTTTTTTGTATTCATGAAAAGTCTGTGCAAGAAAGGAATTTCCTAAAAATAACTAAAAATAGGATATCCTAGCAAAAACCAAATTTCCTAAACATGAACTAGGAAAAGCCAAATTTTGAAACAATAAAGACTTGAATTGAAAACACATTCTCTAAAGTCTTTTTTTTTTTGGTTATTTTCCATGACAATTTCCTCATTTTATTTGTAATTGACAAAGGAATTAAATCAATGATTGACCAAGATTGTCATGGACGGACTAAAAAATATGACAAAGTAAGTAAATTGCATAGTATGGGGATAGAAGACTTACCTCACCAAGGAAAGTCAATGGCAATCACACAGACATGCACATGAGATGTGAGGCTCGATTTCTACTCTAGACAGGCTTAGCAAAGTGAAGTTAACAGGGTGGGATGACTAGTTGCAGTCTCGCATACTGAGTCAAGTCCTCCTAACTTCGGCTCAGTCAAGAATGATACCCCAATGCGGCGCAGTCTCGCGGGCAGAGGTAAACATTCTTGACACCAAGAAAAGCTTTCGGGATTGAGTTGGGCAACCTCTACTACGCGGCCTCGCGGTCGAAGTCGTTTCCAACTCAATACCATCCTAAGTGTCCTAGTGCGGCCTCCAGTCCGGCGGCGGGTTGTGTGTGCAATAGTGTAGTGTAAATGCATAGGCATGCACAACAGTTTATATCAAACAATGCTTCGTTCATGAAAATAAACCATACATTCCTACACCTCCCTGCAAAACAAAGGTCAGCAAACACTTCCCCTTATACCTCCCATCCTGCAAAAACATTTAACACCTTAAATGTTAGGGCGTACTGGAATCCTCGCTGCCAAACAAAAACATTTTTCAAAAGAAAAGAAAAATTGGCCTAAGTCTACTAAGAGTTTTAACTCACCTCCCCAGCGGAGTCGCCAAGCTGTCGCGACCTAAATTTCAGGTGCACCACCTACGGTTTAGGTTAATGGATTGTTAAGCCTAGACTTAACTCGGGCTCTCCCAAGCCCATACCAATTCGCGACTTAGGTTCAAGTTCTTAACATGCAATTGATTTTCAATTAGGAGTCGCCACTAATCTATTTTTGGTGGGTAGATTAGAAACCCAAGTAAAGTAATGGGAGAATTACTTCACTCCTACGAACCAGAGATTGTGAGTTCGGGGACTTGGTTACACTAGATTTCTCTAATGCCCTTTCGGTACCATTTTTTTATTTTCAAAAATGTTTTTGCAGGCAGCTTTAATTGATTTTAATTTATCTTCCTAACATGTGAGGTGATCATGCGGGTGCGTAAACCACCAAGTTAACACCCAAGAAAGCGATGAATAAATTGCAGGACTTACCTCATAGCAACGAAAGCATCGCAGTGTTAGATCGGAATTTACATCGACAGATCTAGATATGATTTCTAATTAACACGCAATTTCTTTTTTTTTTTCACTTATTTAATAAAAATCATGCAATATGCAATGCATGCTACTAATCTAACATGGAATAATATGACATGATAATATGGCCTAATGCGATGTTTTTGTGTTTTCTTAATAAGCATGCAATATATCCTAGAGAATAAAATTAATTCTAAGACAATTCTTTTTGGTATTTTTCATGAAATTCGAAATGAAAATAGTCCAATAATTAAAGGTGCAATCTAAATTAACCAAATGGCCTAATTTTAATGACGAGCAATTTCTAATTAAATGAACCTAGCGATAATTACTAAATGACGTGCATTTCATGAACCTAATTCTACATGACATGCGCATGATTTTTTTTTTAATGAAAATTCGTAATTAAAATCACTAAAAATAAAAATCTAACTAAAGCAAGACATTATCTATTTTAAGTTAGGATTAGACTAATCTAAATCCTATCTTAACTTAGAAAATTATCTCATCATGCAATTTTATTTCAAAAGATATTATCTAAACTAGATATCATCTAAACATGCATTTAAAAAACTAATTTTTTTTATCATGCAATTTTATCTAGGAAAATCAATTCTAATCTACATGATATGTAAATGCAATTTTTTTGTATTTTTGAGATAAACAAAACAATTAAAAGATACCAAATCGTCCATGGTTGTTTCGCTAATAAAATCAATAAATTGATCTTAAGCCTTAAAGACCAAAATATCAATTTTATTCCCGCGTGATTAATTATTCCATCTAAAGCCTTATAGATGGAATAAAAAAAATCAATGTGCGGTTGCGAATTAGGTGATACGTCGGGGATTTTCAAGCATGCATCAAGAAATATTTCAAAAAAAAGAAATATTAAAATAACATAACATAACAAACGAAATATTAAAGATAAACTAACATAAAATAAAATAGATCTACCTAATAGAATAAAATAAACTTACCTAATTTGGACTTCTTCCAAATTTGCCTCAACAAGTGGTGCTTTACGGACCACGACGGGGACTCGGCTCACGGCCGGGGTGGCTGCTGTTGCGACGGCCAACGGTGGGCGGTGGACACGGTCGTCGGAGGAGCTCCGGCAAAGGGGCAGCGAACACGCGGCGAGGGGGAGGAGCAGGAGTCGCGTGCGGTTGCTGGTGCGATGCCGACTCGAGTGAAGCTGCTGTGGTGACGGGCGAGCGGGGGCGTCGGGTCTCGCGAGTTGCAGCGGCGAGCAGTGGCGGAAGCGTGGCGGTGTTCGCACGGGGTGACCCAGCGTCGGGCAGCGGGGGTCGGATTGCTGCACGACCGGACACAGGGAGAGCAGCACCCACGAAGGCGACGGGGCTGGGCTGCAGGTCGCGGTGGGCTTAGCAGCAGCGGTGGTGGGCGAACTGCTGGTGCTCGCGGCCGCGGAGGTGCTGCTTGCAGAAGCAGCGGTGGTAGGCAGAGACGGTGGCGCGCTCGGAGACGACGAACGGGGGCTCTAACCTTTTTCTCTCTGCTTTTGAACTGTTTTTTTTTATTTCTTTTTGTGATACGAGTTTGCTTGGGCCTGTTCATGCGAAGAAGAAAAAGATGACAGGAAAGAACTACTTGAAGAAGAAAGGGTCTGACCGCTGCGGGTCACGGGCAGAGCGAAGCAGCGGTAGAGTCGCTCGGGCGTGCGGTGGCTCGCCTCCGGTCCTGGTGTCGCGGGTCTGCAGCAGTGTTAGGAGCGGTGGAGCGGCGAGACAGCAGCAGCGGGCGGAGAAGGAGCAGCGTCGGGTCGTCGTGGGTTGGTGCACACAGTAGGCGAGGCGGTGCACGGCGGAGGTGGAGGCGCGACGGTGCGAGCGCGGGCCGCGAGGGGTCGACGGCAGAAGCCTCGCAAAGAAGAAGAACAAGAATTGTTCTTTCTTCTCTCCTTTTTTTTTTTGCTTTTCTTTTCTCTCGCTTCTCTTCTTTTCAGTACTTTTTCTGTTTCTGTTCAGCTCTTGCACCTGATTTCTTTCTTTTTTTTCTTTTTCTGACAGACTCTCTATCTTTTCTCCTCCTTTCTCCTTTCACTTCCCCCGACTTCATTTTTCTTGGTTCTCTTGACGAGACTCTCTATCTCTCTTAATCTCTTCTTCTTCTTTTTTTTCACTCGTCCGTATGTCTCTCTGCGGGCCTTTTCATAGATTTTTCTTGTGTTCTCTCTGGCCTCCTCCCCTTCGTTTGCACTCTCAAACCTTATTTATAGGCTCGAGACTTTACCGCCTCACGTTGTCGCCGACTTCAGTGTGAATTGAGAACAGCCGCAACTTTTCTTCACGTCCACGTACAAGTTAGCGTTGAACCTTACTTCTCTGTTTCTTGAAGACTCCACTAGCTGCTATAATATATTATAATGTGTGCCCCTTCTTTTGACTTTCTTCCCCAGCCGATTTGCTCTCCGGGGAAGGAGAGAATTCCTTACAACAACACACTATAAAATATTATAAAATTGTGACCCCTTTCTCTTGCGTATCTTCTCACGTCTTCCATGCATGTGCATGCATTAATGAGGGAGAGAAAAAGTGAACGCTGACATGGATTCTTTTTTTTCTTTGCTTCATGCTTGCGGCTACTTGTCCCTCTCTTCTATAGGATTGCCGCAACTTTTGACTTTTGCTTCTTTCTTCAGCAAATTTCTCGCTGCTTCGCCAAGACTGATAACCCACACTTGATAGAGCATATTATATAATATATCATGGGCTCATTTTGCTTCGCCGAATTTGTGCACGCATGCGCATGCATTAATGAGGGAGAGACAACTTCCTTCCTCATTTTTTTCTTTTCACTCTTTTGCGTGTTCAGACTAACAGAGAAATACCATCCTTTTCATGCATGTAATCGACCGCGAGCCCCTGCTTCTTGTTGCATTTTGGTACCGATGCAAATGCAACTACATGAAATGCAATTTTACTATTTTTTTGTTTTAGGGATTTTTATGTAATTAATTACTAAATGATTAATCAAAATTTAGGTGTCAACATCCATGCTATCAAGCATACATCACCATGCAGTCGTGCATATATTACCATGCAATCATGCATATCTTGCCATGCCATCGTGCATATATCACCATGATTCGTATCATCCATACTATCAAGCATACATCACCATCCAGTCGTGCATATATTACCATGCAATCATGCTATATGCATACACCCATGCACATGATTCACTTTTAATTCTTATCTTTCACGAGGATCTCATCAGTTTTTCTTTCCAGGAATCAATGTTTGCATCCACAATTTATCGCTCGCATCTAACCAGGCATTGCGAGGAACCTCTGGGCATGTATTCAAAATACAAGCTGGGCATCGGCCCCCACATTCAAGGCATCTCGCATCCCAACTAGCATCACGAGGAATCCCCCCGGGCACACACTTCCAGGGCTTCCGGGATTACGTACCGACATACCACCAGACATTTCCCCTGGAATTACGTACCGTATACTACCGGGCATCTCGAAACTCCCGAGGACCCTCCGGAATTACGCCACTAGGCCACCAGGCATCCGGCACCCCCACATTTCGGGCATCCTGACACTCCTAGGGCATTGTTGGCTCACACCTCCGACGGTCTTGTTACTATCCCAATTTACATTTATACATGTATCTCAATTTCAACATGGAATTTGATGCAATAATGCCAATGATTAGAATCAGCCTTTTCAAAATCATATAATATGCATAGGGAAAAATATTATTTGATGCAATGGTTTTGAGAAACTTCACTGAATTCATGAAAATCCATAAATCTTTTGATATCATATGATATGCATGAATGTCACCACATCATTGCACGAATGATAATCCAAGATATCACAATTTATCTAGCAAGTCAATAACCTGTAAATAGAACAGTTTTCAGCTTAAACAGAATGCGTGCTGTTTATGAAAAATTCTGGAAAATTAGTAAACGATGGAAATTAATTCTGAAAATTTAACACACTGTAGATAAGATCTAAGAAAACACATTTCGCGAATAACACCATATCAAACAAGGCTTCGCAGAATACGTACAGCTACAGACATCACCGAAAAAGGATTTTAACATCATCCATGCACAGTTTTGAAAATAATTTCGATTAAACCCTTAATAAAATCAGAAAATTCTGAAATTTGGACACGCTGTATTTAAGGCCAAGAGGTACAAGTTTCATGAAGAAATAATAGTCCAATTCGTTCTGGATTAAAAGATAAAATCAATTTACTTTTCTTATTCTCGGTATCGTTTTTCCAGATGTACCCGTGTTGAAGGAAAAAATCGTTTTCTTGGTCATTACTTGTTCATTTACTCTGAAATTTCAGTATTTTGTTCGTCCGAATATTACCTACAACGTCTATTAAGGACACAAGATCAAATTTTAACTGTATGATTTTATAAAAATCCCGAAATCATACTTGGTCGAAACAGCGTTTCTCCCAGATCCAGTTTCTTCAAAAGGCAACGATTTCACCGACCTATTTTTGTTCATTTCCTCTAAATTTTTTATATGTTCTACCTCAAGAAGTATTCTACAACTTTCGTTAAGAGATCAAAGTTATATTTTCACAAGAAGGTTACTTTACAGACCACGAAACCACTGAAGGTCAGCACAACGAATTCCAAATCTAGTCTCTCCAAAGAAAAATCATTTCACTGATCATTTCTTGTTACATTTCTTGTTCTTTTTTCCTCAAATTTTAGTATGTTTTTCTTCAAGGTGTTCTCTACAACTTTCATGAAGAAATCGAAGCAAGATTCCGACTAAAAAGTCACATGCAGCACACAAACTCATGGATGGTCGGACTGGTCTTTCCAGAAACAGCATGCATGACCAACGAATCTCTCTCCATAACTCCGAAATTTCATCCCATCTACCACCACCAAGACTTACCATCTACTACACATACACACAGCAATGCAAAGAGTAGGTTTTAGGACTTCACTTGCCTCAAATCAAAGGAAAACACAGCAAGAACGACGTCGGGACTAGGCAGGCTCAACGGCGTCTCCTCTTCCTCTCTTCCTCTCTTCCTCTCTTTCTCTCTTTCTCTCTTTGGATGGTACTCTCTCTCTCTTCTCTCTTCTGGTCGAAATCCCCCTCCCCCTTTTCCTTTTAGTTGAATTAAAACCCTTGCATGCTTTACTTCTTGCATGGAGGGACACTTGGTTACAAAGGGGCAACACTTGACAAGCTTTTCTTGCCACTTGGCATTTTTGCCATGCACATGATGGGCCTTCATTTGGCTAGGCCTGGGCCAGCCGTGGTCGACCACTTCATGGGCTCCTTGGGTCAAGCCTCTTGGCCCACTTTAGGCCAACACTCTTGGGCCTAAAGTCCAAACTTAAATGGCCCAAGTTTATTTTTAATAATACATCTTAATCCTCATTTAAATAAATACCTAATTGCATAATAAAATGGCCAAAAGACTTTGCGACATTAATCCATAAAATCAAATCTATAAAGTGCCTAGTCAAGAACAAAGTCTTCTTTATCAAATTGTCCTATAGCACCAACCTTGATCATTCATTAACATAAGATGTATTTCTACCCAAATAACTCTCCATTAAAATACTCGGCATTAATCTATTAAAATTCTTTGGTCTAAAGTCCATAATATAAATCAATAACACTTCCATCACCTTTTCATAGGTCATAATGCATCCAGAGGTTGCCATGAAATTTTGGGATGCCACAAGGCCGATGCTCCAATATGGAATGCCGTCTAAATGTAAATGTTGCCGTGCTCGATGGTGTGAGACGATGCCCGGCTACGCCAGAAGATCGCTGATTGTTGAGTCACCCGTGGCCGTTGGGTCGTAATCAATTGAGATGCATGATTGATTGAAATTGATGCACCTGATTATGGGACAAAATTGTGTAACACGGAATGGAACGGGTCATAATAATTTGGCCTTATAATTGGGACCCCTGTAATTGTTTGAGTTATAAGTTGAGACGTCACGATTGATGAGTGCTTTTAATGCAATTATATGGGATATGAATTGTACTGACGTGCATTAAGGAATTGAGGCGAGGAAAGTCTTATGTGATGTGTGGTTAAATTACCTGTAGGCGTATTTTCATCCTAAGTCGGGGTTTGGGGGGTGAACTTGCTGAGATGTTGTCTCACCCTGTCGTGGGTTTATTGTTTTCAAGTCCTTAGATGGTGGTTCCTCTCAAATATTTCGGTCAATCGGGGGGTTACTGAGATGAACATAGACGTCCCTATCCCCGAGAGTCATTGGGTCTTTGAGCTTGTTGTGCCACTGTCTGGATCGATAAGGGCCTACCTCAATGGGTACCTCATCGATTTAGGGCATGGTTTCACCATGGACTCAATGGGTATAAGGTAGGTTCTTTTCAGGGATTTGATATCCCCGTCGTTGTGGTTAACGCTGCTCTAGACGAGGGTGCAGCTGACCCTTCTGATGGGGTTATGGAGGACTTGAAGCCCTGGAGCCTGTGGAAGTGGAGTCTGAAGGATCGGTGAATATGCTCGACTAGTAGGTCGTAGGACAGTTCATGGTTGGAGTGATATAATATGTGATGGGTTATGGGATAATTAGTAGGGACGACCTTTATTTTATGCTAATGCATGTGATTGATAGCTGTATGGTAGTTTGTTTGTGTGGTCACTCAATTTCTAATTCTGTGTAGAATTGGAAAGCAGGTTTTGTAAGAATCCTACAAGATGAGCGACCAGGAGCAGAGGACTCCTAGGAAGAAGACCATAGGACCAGTGACTTGGGGTAGGACGCCGATAAGGGTCGGTAATCGAGGTGGTCGTGGTAGAGCGCAAACTCAGGCTAACGCAAGTGGAGTGGCATCACCTCCAGTCAGTGCTGGGGTAGTAGCCCCTGGTGATTCTAGAATCGATGGGATTGCTTAGGCGCTTGAGACTCTTGGAGCGTTGATGGGGTAATAAGCCTAGAATCAAGCCTCCGCCACTACCGCTACCACTACAGCTACTGCTACTGCTGTTGTTGCTGCCACAGTCGCACTTGTTGAAGTTCCACCTGGGAACGTGGTTGCTGAGAGGCCAATACACAAGTTGGTGGAACAATTTATGAAATTGAACCCACCGAGCTTCACTGGTGCAGGAGATCCTGAGGCTGTAACACTCTGGATCCAAGACTTGGAGAAGGCCTTTGCACTTCTGATGTGCACCGAGGAGGAAAAAGATCTTGAGGTTTAGGAACGGCCTCCAACCGGAGCTAAAGAATCCGCTGGTGCCATTCGACTTGAAAGATTACAAGGAGCTATATGGTCGGGCCTAATTGATAGAGAGGAACCTGATCGAACAAGCAACTGCATCTGGGTCGAGGTTCAGTTTGAATAGAGATGGGAACCGGTTTGGGAAGAAGCGCATGACTGGAGAAAGGTATCCTATTCCCCTTAATAGGAAGGGTGGGGTACGAAAGTCTATGCCGAACTAGATAGGTGTGTGTCGCTTCTGTGGAAGGCAACATGGATCAGACTTGTGCCATTCTAGGATGGGAGCCTGCTATGGGTGTGGCCAGCAGGGCCACCAAGTTAGAGATTGTCCCCGCAAACCGATGGGGCCGCAACAATTGCCGCCACCGCTACCAATGGGAAAGAATAGGTGGTTTGTGCCACAAATTGCGCCATAAGGTGGATTGAACAGACCTCTAATGCAAGGAAGAGTGTATGCTGTCACCAGGAGATAGGCTAAGGACTCGCTTGATGTGATCATAAGTATGGTTTCGTTGAATGACCATGCTGCTTATGCTTTATTTGACCCTGATGCAACTCATTCATTTATAGCGGAACAGTTTGTTAAGCTAGTAGGGTTGGGTCTTGAAATGTTGGAGTCGGTGGTTAGTATATCTACACCATTAAAGGGTAAGGTGTTGTCTACGATGGACTGTCCAGGTTGCAAGTTAATGATTGGTGAGGGAGAGGGGGGGATAGATTTGATAGTCTTAGACATGTATTATTTTGATGTGATAATTAGCATGGACTGGCTCACCAAGTAACGAGCTAAGTTGGATTGTTATCGTAAAGCGATTTAGTTTACCCTGTTAGCAGGTGAAAGTTTCGAGTTTATTGGGAGTCGAGGAGAACCCTCGATTACCTTAATCTTGTCGCTTGAGGCAACTCGTTTGTTAAACGGGGGTTGTCAAAGTTACTTGGCGACTATCGTGGATATGACAGTTGAGAAGCTGAAGATCGAAGATATCGTTGTGGTTCAAGATTTTCCAAACGTGTTGCCAAAGGAATTACCAAGTCTACCGCTAGAGAGGGAAATTGAGTTTGTGATTGAGTTAGCCCCTGGGATGGAGCCAATCTCTAAAGCTCCTTACCGCATTACGTTGTCTGAGTTGAAAGAACTAAATGTGCAGATTCAGGACTTGTTGGATAAGGGATTCTTACGCCCCAGTGCATCACCTTGGGGAGCACCAGTTCTGTTTGTGAAGAAGAAAGATGGTTCATTGCATCTGTGCATCGACTATCGTCAATTCAATCAGGTGACGATCAAGAACAAGTATCCACTGCCAAGGATCAACGACTTCTTTGCCTAGTTTTAGGGAGCGTCGATATTTTCTAAGATCGACCTGAGGACAGGGTATCATCAACTAAGGATCGAAAGGAGGACATATCGAAGTCAACTTTTCATACGCGATACGGCCATTATGAATTCACTGTAACGCCGTTTGGTTTAACGAACACCCCAGCTGCTTTCATGGATCTGATGAACCAAGTGTTCAAGGAGTATCTAAATCAGTTTGTGATCATATTCATTGACGATATCCCAATGTACTCGAGAAGTCCAGAGGAGCACGGAAGACATTTGAAAATGGTGCTTGGGACACTAAGGAACCATGAACTGTACGTCAAGTTTAGCAAGTGCGAGTTTTGGTTGATTCGTTTGGCGTTCCTAAGTCACGTGATTTTAGGGGAAGGAATCTCCATGGACCCGACGAAGATCGAAGTAGTTATCAACTGGCCAAGGCCAACGATAGTGACAGAGATAAAAGCTTTTTGGTTTTGGGATTGGCAAGATACTACAAAAGGTTCGTTAAAGGATTTTCAGCTTTAGCTTCGCCGTTGACTAGACTACTGAAGAAGGAAGAGAAGTTTGTGTGGACAGATAAGTGCGAGTGTAGTTTCCAAGAGCTTAAATATAAGCTGACTACCGCACCAGTGTTGACAATTTCATCTGATCTTTGAGGATACAAAATCTACAGTGATGTGTCATTAAGAGGACTGGGTTGCGTGTTAATGCAGCACGGCAGAGTTGTTGCATACATGTTCCGTCAGTTGAGACCTCATGAGCTGAATTACCCGATGCATGACTTAGAGCTCGCAACGATTATTTTCGCTCTAAAGATTTGGACACATTACTTGTGCGGAGAAATGTTCCAAATCTTTACAAATCATCAAAGTTTCAAGTACCTATTCTCTCATAATGAGTTATGAGATAGCGTCGTTAGATGGAACTTCTCAAGGACTATGATTGTGACATCTTGTATCACCTTGGAAATGCTAATAAGGTCACAGATGCGCTGAGTTGGAAATCTTCAGTTGCACAGATGATGGTTAAGGAATGGATTTTACTCGAAAGAGCTCGAGATTCGATTTTCAAATTTGAGGTAGGCGACCTTTCAAATCTTATGACCACCTTTAGAATTGAACCAGAAGTCCATATCAGAATTAAGACACTTTAGTTGATAGACCAGATATTTAGAAGATCCTGCAAGAGGATACCGATAAGAGAAAGGCTAACTTTCAGATTTCTGAAGATAGAACACTAAGGTTTTGAAGACGATTGTGTGTACCTGACGATGCAAAGCTTAAGGAGGAGATCTTGTTAAAAGCTCATTATAGCAGTTATATCATTCATCTATGCAGTATGAAAATGTATTAGAATCTACGTCAACATTATTGGTGGACCGGTATGAAGGCGGATATCGCCAAGCATGTGACAAAATGTCTGATGTGTCAGCAAGTGAAGGTACAACACTGTAAGCCTAGGGAACTTCTGCAATCTCTCAAGGTACAGCACTGTAAGCCATGGAAGTGGGAACACATCACAATGGACTTTATGATGGGCTTACCGAGGAGTCAAATGGGTAATGATTCCATTTGGGTTGTAGTCGATAAACTGATGAAGTCAGCTCACTTTATCGCCGTACGGAAGGACCTTGCATTAGACGTATATGCAAAATTGTACGTGCGTCAGATTGTTCGTCTGCATGGAGTGCTAGTGACAATCACATCTAATAAAGACCTGAGATTTATAGTTGTCTTTTGGAAAAGCTTGCAGATCACCTTAGGAACAAAGCTGCAATTCAGTATGGCTTACCATCCGCAGACAGATGCCCAGTTTGAAAGGACGATTCAGACTCTTGAGGAAATGTTGAGAGCGTGTGTGCTAGACTTCAAATGAAGCTGGGAGGAATAGCTTCACCTCGTCGAGTACGCCTACAACAACAGCTACCAACAGAGTATTTAGATGGCACATTTTGAAGCATTGTATGGCAGAGTGTGCAAAACGCCGGTGTGTTGGGATGAAGTCGGAGAATGGAAGATCGCAGGCTCGAAGTTGGTTCAACAGTTAGTGGATGCAGTTGCAGTTATCAGGGACAGATTAAAGACTGCATAGAGCCACTAGAAAAGCTACGCAGATAAGCGTTGAAGACCTTTGGAATTCCAAGTTGGTGAGCATGTCTTTCTGAAGGTGTCACCAATGAGGGGTACTTCGTGCTTTGGTAAGAAAGGGAAGCTGAGTCCGAGGTACGTAGTTCCCTTTGAAATTCTAGAAATGATAGGGACTCTAGCATATCATCTTGCATTGCTGCCCAGACTACCGCAAGTGCATGACGTCTTCCATGTGTCGATGTTGAAAAAGTATGAGCCTAACTCGACCCGCGTGCTGAATTTTGAAGAGTTAGACGTGGACGACAATGTGTCATATGTGGAGAGACCGGTTCAAATTATAGATCAAAAGGAACATGTTCTACGCACCAAGACAATCTCATTAGTTAAAGTGGTCTAGCAACACTACGACACAGAAAGAGCAACCTGGGAAAGTGAACACTCGATGAGATGACAATACCCCCATCTTTTTGTTTAAAGATTTGTAATGGCTTAAATTTAGAGGACAAAATTTTTATAAGAGGGGAAGAGTTGTGACATTATGATTTTCTGATTCTCTTTTCAATTGAATGAGTTGGGCTTTTCATCGTCGTGCATATAGTTCTTTTCTCTAAGCTGATCACTCATAAGATAACTAATTTATCTGGTGAAGTTGTTAAGGGATTTTAACAGAATAGACTTGAGAATTCAACCAAAAATTGACTGCTCGACTGTGCTAATCTGTAAGGGTCAATATAGCATTGTCAAAATCAATCAAACACCTGGAGATAGGTCGATTTGATTGAGGTATGTGATTAAAATGTAGGTGATTCCACTTAATTGTAAAATTTTCGTTGACCGACACTAAACTGACTTTTCTGTCATTTATGTACCATGTGCCCGTATTTGAAACCTTAAGATTTTTACAACAACCAAGAGCCGCCAATGAGTCGAAGATACACAATATGGCTCGAATAATCGACCACGGGTCAATTGCACTAAAAGTTCCTAAAAGCTACCCAGTAGGTTAGGTCACGCTAAAATCGCACCCGATTGAAATCAACTGCGAATTTGAACTCGATTTCAGAAATTGAAAGTTTTATCATGTCATATTTCATTTTAGGAACGCCAACTCATCCTCCGAAGATTTTTCTACAAACCCGAGTTTTTGGCGAAAAATCAAATTTAGGCGTTTTTAGTCGAGGAAAATTAGAGGACCATTTTTGGGGTTCAAGTTGGACTAATTGGCAAGGAAAAATGTGGAATTAAGTGTGGACATCTTGGCTGAATTTTTAGGACATCAATTGGGTTAATTTGGAGAGGAATTGAATAAAATTAGAGGGGAATATCACAAAATTCATAAGCCAAGGGGGGAGCAACATTTCAGCCACCTTGGGAGGCTTGTTGGAGAAGCCTTGGTGTAGCAAAGTGCCTGAGGATGAGGCAGCAGCTGGTGGGGGGGCATGAAACTAGAGTGTTTTGGATATTTTGTGGCCCCCTATACAGCAATTGTCTTACTCTTCTTCTCCAGCCTTGCTTTCTCCATTGCTGAGGTTTCTGGAGCTCAAGAAAACCATAGGGAAGCCAGCAGCAGCCCGTTGACTACTCGCTGAAGTTGCACGCTCGTGCGCCGTCCGCCCAAGCTGTCTCTGCCGCTCGCATGCCGCACCGTCACCAACTTGTGTGCCGTCTCCCGCGCCATCATCCGTGCGTCCAAACCGTCCTAGTCGACATCCCAAAGCTCCTAGCCATCGTCGCAGCTCGCCTGGCCGTTCGTCCAGCCGTCAAAGCCACCACCGTCGCCCATTGTAGCCACCTAGACCGCCTCCTCGCTATTTCCATGCCAAGCAGCCATTCGAACCGCCCCTTTCAGCCGCGACCAAAAGCTGAACTCTCAGCCCAGCTAAGAGCTTTGAGGCTTGTTTTAGGCCTCATCCGGACCTCCATTGGTGTCACTCCAGGCTTGGTTCTCGCTCGCCTTGGCGTTGTCGTCGTCGTAAACTCATCGGCCCGCAAAACCGGTGAGTTTACTTGCAAAACTCTACTTAGGCAATTAATGACGTTTAGTAGGTAATTAGATTAGGTTAAGTATGGCTTATGTGATTATTTAATTTTGATTAGTGATTTAATTATTTAATTATGATTGTTAGGTGATTATAATAGATTAATTAAAGGCTAGATAGATTGTACTATTTACGTGAATAGGTACATTATTTTTCTAGGCCCATTTAGGCGGTTAGATTAGCATTTCCGGCCTTGGTTAGCATTTATTGGATTTAATTTGCATTATTTAATTATTTATGTGTTTTATTTAATTATTTAATATTTTCTAGAAATTATACCGGGATAGCCGGTGACCGGAATTTCGTGTTGATTGTAGTGGTGTGCTTCATTTATGCAATTGAGTATTAATTTGCACAAATTTAGTGGTGATTATGATTTTGAATATTTATTTTAAAATTATGAAATTTTGGTATTTAATTAAAAAATACCGAGTGTTAGGTTTTGACACCAAAAATCTTTTTAAGAACTATATCAAATAGTGGGATTTTAAAAGGAATAATATCAATTTTTCTGGTTCAAATTGACCGTGCACCCACACACGATTATTTTACCGTATGTTTTTAATACGAAAAAAATGGTTCAAGTACATTATTTTAATTGGGACATTTGAATGCAAAGCACAATATCTTGGCCGGGATTGGATGGGTGCATGAATGATATTAGAACCTGTCATGAGCCTTTGGGGCCGGACGATGCTCCTTCGGAAATGCCCCAAGTCAATAGATGCCGGTCGTAGTGAAGGCTGAGCCGATGCTCCTATATGGAATGCCGTCTAGATGTAGATGTTGACATGCTTGATGGTACGAGAGGACGCCCGGCTACGCCGAAAGACCGCTGCTGACTGTTGAGTCGGCTGTGGCCATTGGGTCATAATGAATTGGGACGCATGATAGATTGAAATTGACACACCTGATTATGGGACAAAATTGTGTGCACGGAATGTGATGTGTCATAATGATTTGGCCTTATAATCCGGACCCTTGTAGTTGTTTGAGTTATAAGTTGAGATGTCCCGATTGATGAGTGCCTTTAATGCAATTATTTGGGATATGAATTGTACTGACATGCAGGAAGGAACTAACGCGAGGTAAGTCTTCTGTGATGTGTGGTTAGATTACCTCTAGGCGTATTTTCTTCCTAAGTCGGGGTTTAAGGGGTGAACTTGCTGAGACATTGCCTCACCTTGTCGTGGACTCATTCTTTTCAAGTCCATAGATAACAGTTCCTCCGGAATGTTTTGGTTAACCTCGGGGGTTACCAAGTGGAGCATAGACATTCTTATCCCCCGGGAGTCATTGGTCTATAAGCTTGTTGTGACCACTATCTTGGTCGATGAGGGCTCACCTCAGAGGGTACCTCATTGATTTAGGGTGTGGTTTCGCCATGGACTCAATGGGTATAGGGTAGGTCCCTTTCAGGGATTTGATATCCCCGCCGTTGCAGTCAACGCTGCTCTGGGCGAGGGTGCAGCTGACCCTCCTGATGGGGTTGTGGAGGACCTGAAGCCCCCGGAGCCTGTGGAGGTGGAGTTCGAAGGATCGATGAATATATCTTACTAGTAGGTCATAGGACAACTTATTTTTGAAAGCCAATCTTTTTGTAGACATACTAGTATTGTATATAAACTCAGCTTGTTATGAAAAGTGTTTTGTGAAAATTTGTATCCTGCTTTTCTATTCCAATTGAGTGTTGTCTGGGGATTTGTTTATACGCTTCCACAAGTGTGTAATCGATCAGGTCGACGACGCGTCCTGAGACGTCACAATTTTATCGACCACCAAGAGATGTGCGCGCGCTCGAGGTTCGGGGCGTGACATTCCTAGTGTCTCATTTATGAAATTTCTTTAGATTCATGGTAACTTGAGATATTTCGTTTCCCACATTGTGTGTTTAGGATTCCGTCAAATGGGTAGTGGTAGACTTATGTAATATTGTCTAACAGGCTTTCATTTGCTGAGTGGTTGTACTCACCCCTTGTGGGACTATTATATTTCAGAGGCGTAGCCATGCCACTCCAACTCGTGTCTTCCACCATGCTCTATGGCATTCCCATTGACCTCACTTGGGATCAAGTGAAGCATGTGGACCCCGACTTCTTGGATGTCACATTCATCCAGATTACGATCATCATGACGGTGGATGCCGGTCTCTTGACGGGCCCCGTACTGATGGGGTTCATTGTATTGTATGCCTGGGTCAATGGGCATATAGTGAGGCCACTTCCACTTCCAAATGACAACGATGGTTTGAGTGGGGTTGAGTAGGAGGAGGACCCGGGGGAGGATGGTATCATTTTTGGACAACCAGGACATGATGTGAAGACGACCGTGTGAATAGACTACAGGAGGGTCGGGACAAAATTTTGGGTTAGCTAGAAAATGGGACTTTTTGGCCTTAATGTACTGATCGAAGTCGTCTAAAAATATAAATAAATAAATATGCTTGTTTATATTTTGTGTGCGTTGTTTTAAGTGAAATAATATTAATGACAGGAATGCCATGGCAATCCTGACGGGCTGAGGGTTGTCTCAAGGTTGTCACAGTGTGCATGACAATCATTATATTTCTGGTTAAATCTATTTTTCTGTAATAGGGATCAGGTTTGTAACATCAATCCATTTTGTAATGCAATTTTATTGTTCTATTTTTAGGAAAAAAAAATTAGTCCAAAACTATATTCTAAAAATAGAAAAGTAAAAAAATTTTACTTTTCAACTTGCCCTCACTACTAGCCGCCGGTCCATTTGCGTCCCCCCACCGAGCGCCGGCCATTGTTTGCCATCCTCCACCATGCTTTGTCACCTGCCGCCGCCCCCCCATCGCCCACTTGGAAGGGAGAAATTTTGTGAATTCCTATTCAGGAACATAAAACTTGTATTGTTATAAAACACGTATTTTACTCGAACTAGTAAACCTCTATCTCCTACCGCAAAATGTGGAAAAAAACAGAATGGTTATTATTCGTGTCCTTAATTGTCTATAAGCAAGCAAAAATTAAAAATGGTGCATCTAATCCTATTTGTAAAAATGTGTCCGTGGAATTTGATCTATTTTTTTGGATCATAATCTATACGCTGATTGGTACGGTAAAAATGAACGAAATCCCTTCGCTAAAATATTCCCGGGCTCTCCCTCAAAGTCGTACCATTATGAAAGAGATTAATAGTATGCACATCTTTCAACCCTAACGTTCTCATTGACGAATACAGATGTTTCTGTATGAAAGGGAGAAAATGTTAGAAGTACGTTTGGGCAGAAAAATCCAAGAAAATGCACGTATTGATTTAACTAAATCTAGATTCTCTCTCGTAGCAATATCGTATTCGTTGACCGCCTTTATCTTCTCGTTATCTTAGTTCGAAGGATCATTTCACTTTTGGACGATGGGTCTTACCGTCGAGAGCCCTATTAGCTTGGTTATTACCTATATATATATATATGGTGCACCCTCGTGTGGCATGATCAACTGACACGTGTTGTCTACCATTTGATATTCAAATTGACTATAATTACATATTACTTTTTTATGTCCTCTCTATTTCATCTTAGTCTCTTCGGCATTGCTTGTGCGTAGTGCTAACCCTCGCTCGCACCAAATGATCACGTACTAACCTCAAGATAAGGCCTTCCGGTCACAATATTGGCCTATGCTTGTCAAGTGAATATTCCGAGTATAGGTCTAGCAATATGGCTTGACGAAATAATTTCCATCTAATTTCTATCTAATTTGATATTATTCATAAAATAAGACAGTTTGTACAAAATTATAGAACTTATTTATTAATAAACACTATTAGAATAATAACATCATTTGTGAAACCATAATAACTTTTTGCTATTTCATTATATAAAAGCCCAAACAAACACATTATCATTGTTTTTGGGACATTATCTCATGCATGACTACTTTAACCAAATGTGCAATGAGAATTCATATGTATAGAGCAACTTTCAGGTGGGCCTGATATATCGTAGTCACTTTAAGACATGTACATCATATGATTGCGCTTTCCTCTGTTCAGAAAACTCCTATCAGGTTTTGAAGTTGACAAAACTTTCCTTCTCTTATTCTTACTCCTACTCTGAGGAATATTAGACTTCTATGTTATATCGTAAAATGCTGTCAAAGTCTATTTTATATCAGAAGTCTTTCTCACTCTGACGAAGATACAGACTAAACCCAAGTCAAGAACAGAGATATAATCAGACTTAGGATTATTGATCGTTCAACAAGGATTCAGTTCGTGCAAGTTTTATCTATAATATCTAGCTTTCTAGCGAAAAATCTCACTTACCTTTTCTAAATATATTGATGAAATTAATCACGGATTGAAATTAATTTCAAAGACAAGTTCCTTTTGGGGAAGCATCTACTTATGGAAACCTAGATTCTGATTGTATGGGCGACTAGGATCATCGAATTTTCACTTTAATCTTCAGACGGCTATAAGATTTCCTTAATTGATTCTGTTCAACGGGTTGATTGGAAGAAATTCCTCTAGAAAGTGCCAACGGTTAGAAAGGCATGGAAGAGTATTTAAGGAAGTCATTTGGTCCATTTGACATAGGGCATGAGAATTAAAATTCCAAAGTTTGAAACCTTTCGAATCACTTGTTCTTCATCAATAGTGCTTACAATTGTACTCAAGAGAAAAAAACATAAAAGAGTGACTTAGTGAGAGAAGAAATAAACTCTTCACTGAGTGATCGTACTCAAATCATTGAAATTCTTTTTTTGATTCCATAGTGAAATCCAGCCAGAGACTATCAATGTGGGAGAGTAAACATAGGCTTGATCTAAACCAAACCAAATAAATATTGTGTTCAATTTTCTCTTCCCTCGAACTCTTTTGATTTGTTTGCTACAATGTTTTCTAAGCTCTACTAATTTTGAAAACATCTTAATTGAGCCTAAATCAGAAGTCTGGTGTTAATTAGACTTTGTTTAAAGAAATAACTATTACTGTTTTTATTAGCTTAATTTACTTTTACACCTATTGACCTCCTCTAGGTGGTAATACTAGCACTTTTTATTGGTATCAGAATTGCGATGCTTATTTTATTGAAGTGTTTTTACTTCTAAGCTAAAGATCTTTTATAACCAGTATCTTGGCTCCAGGATTGGTTGAAGGTCGGAGCAACACCAATCCACCCTATTTCGATGGAAAATAGTACAATATGTGGAATAACAAAATGAAGGCATTCTTAAGATCCAGAGATCCTTTGGAATGGGATATAGTTGAAAGGCAGCATCAACTTCAGACAAAGGAAAAGAAGTGATAGAAAAAGATGCTGAAGAATCCATTCAAGCTTAAATTATCAAGAGATAGGCTCTTGATGCTAAAGTTATTTATTCTTTATAATGTGCCTAGTCTCCCACTGAATATAACGGAATCTCTTCATGTGAAATAGCTAAAGAAGTTTGGGATAGGCTTCACGTCACTTATGAGGGGATTGATCGCGTAAAGGAGAAAAAAATAAACATTCTACTTGGACAATGTGAGTCCTTTAGAATGAAGCCTGGAGAGTCTAATGGTGATATGTTCAGTCGCTTCACTGAAATTGTAAATAGCTTGGCTTATCAAGGTCAATCAATTTTTGGACCAATGAAGGTCAACAAATTACTGCGTAAACTTTCAAAGGACTAGAATCATGTGAAGACTTCAATCAGAGAGACTCAAAGGATCATGCCTCTTTCTATTGACGAGCTGATAGGCACACTTCAATGGTACGAAGTGGAGCAAATTAATGATGAGGAAGATCCAAAGGGTAAGAAGTCAATTGCACTTAAGTTTAATGTTGATTTTGATGACACAGATACTGACGATGACATGGATGACGTGCAGCTGGCCCTCGTGATAAAGAAATTCAGAAAACTAAATAGGAATGGAAGAAGGCTGAATTGGAAGAAGTAAAGCAAGCAAAATTCTTAGAAGAGACCAATTGAAGATGTCAAAACAAGCAAAGATGTGTAATATACTTCGAGGACAAGAAAAATGGACACATCAAGCCTAACTTTCCCGTTGTTGAAAAAGAAGAAAGGAAAGTATGAGAAGTACAAAAAAAGCTTTTAAAGTAGAAACTTGGAGTGACACTGAATGTGAGGAAAGGGAAGAGGAATTTGCAAATATTTATCTGATGGCTCACTCAGAATCGACACAAATTCAAATTCTCGATAAGGAAATCGAGGTAAATCACTCAAAAATTCCTTTTAAAGTTTTTAATATACAGATGAACTTTGTCTCAATCTCAAATCTTCTCCTAAAATGATTTTCAAACTGAAAAAGGAAAGTTCAAAACTTAGACAAGAGGATGACTCTTGAAGAGAAAAGTTTGAGAATCTGAAAAATGATTTTGATGGTTTGAAAGCACATGTTGATTCTCTTTCAAAACAATATGTATGTTTGAAAAAGGAAATTTCAGATATTTCTATAAAGTTTTCCAAATGATCAGAAAAGTTAGAAAAAATTATTTCAGATCAAATACCCTATTTTTTAACAAATCTGATTTGGGTATGAACAATGAAACAACTCATTTGATTGATTTTCCAAAAGTAAAGGAAAGACTCGAGACAAAGACCTCCAAAGTCTTTTTACAAAAATCATTTTCAAAACGCTTTTATAAAACCTATTGGTTCGAATGCTCTCAAATGTTCTAGGTGTGATATCTCAAAACATTTTGAGAATGAATGTCCTAAAATTTGGAGACTTGTTAAGAAGGATTAGGCAAACGCTGTTTTTAAAACTAACTCTTATGGACCCAAGAAAATTTGGTTACCAAATAAAGTTTGAGTTTTCTGTTTGGCTGGTTATTAGTAAAAGAAAAAGGTAAATGGTACTTGGATAGTGGTTGTTCTAGGCATATAACAAGAGATTCAAGCAATTTCGTAAAGCTTGAAAGACAAAAAGGAGGAAATGTCTCTTTTGGTGAGAATAGCAAAGGAAAAATTATCAGACATGGAATAGTGAAGATTGGAAGTCTGATCATCAACAATGTTTCACTGGTAAAAGGTTTGAATTATAATTTCCTGAGCACAAGTCAGCTATGTGATACAGGATTCAAAATCAATTTTCAAGAAGATATATGCTCGGAGTCGGTTGAGATTTATCTCAATCCTTTACTGGACGTAGACATGACAATATTTATTTTATGGACATAAGTCCCAGAGCTCTCGGTGCCTCATTTTAATTCAAGATGAAGCTTATCTCTAGCATCGCAAGCTTGGACATGTGAATATGAAACAAATTGCTAAACTTTCTTCTAAGAAGCTGGTTCGAGGTTTTCCCAAAATGACTTATCGTAAGTCTTAATTGTGTACTCCTTATATTTTGGGAAAACAAGTCATAAGTTCTTTTAAACTAGTAAATCAAGTTTCTACCAATCGTGTCTTGCAGCTTCTTCATATGGATCTTTTTGGACTAACAAGAATATAGAGTATTGGTGGAAAGAAATATTGTTTAGTAATTGTTGATGATTATTTACAATTTACTTGGGTTTTCTTTTCGGCAAATAAGTCTAAAACCTTCTTTTACTTTTCAAAGTTTGCCAAGAATGTTCAGAATGAGAAAGGTTATGTATCTCAAGCATAAGGACTGATCATGGAGGAGAATTTGAAAATGAAGACTTTGCAAACTTCTGTAACGAATCTAGTCTTCAACATGTTTTCTCTTCTTCATACACTCTAGAACAAAATGGAGTTGTGGAAAGGAAAAATAGATCGTTACAAGAGATGGCCAGAACTCTACTCATAGAAAGTAAAATATCTTATTGTTTTTAGTAGAAGCAGTTTCTACCGCATGTTATATAGTTAAAAGGGTATTTTTAAGGCCCATCTTAGAGAAGACTCCCTATGAAGTGTATAATGGGAAGAAGCCAAACATCTCTTATATTCATGTATTTGGCTGCAAGTGTTTTATCTTGAAGAATGCAAATGATTGTTATGGAAAATTTAAAGAAAGATTGGATGAAAGAATATTTTTTAGCTATTCTACATCAAGCGAAACTTACAAGGTCTTTAGTAAGAACACTCAAACTATCGAAGAATCTATGAAAGTCTGATTTCAGGAAAGTATTCAGAACCAACCAAATCATACTCAACTTGAAGAGTCTAAACCAGTTTTAGACTTAATAAAGTCTGATTTGCTCGAAGAACTTCAGTCTTCTGGAGATTAGGGCGAGAACAAGAGTCAGAAGAATCAAAGAAACAGACGATCAATAGATCTCAACAGAAACAACAAACCAAATAGCAACTGGAAGCACAAATCAAGTCATCCTAAAGAACTCATCATTGGCAATTTAGAAGAAGGAATCCGCACAGGTCCAAGAAAAGAAGATTCCAAAGTGCATTAGCACTTATCTTAAAAATAGAACTAAAAGGAGTAGAAGAAGCACTATTTGACGAAAGCTAGATAGAAGTAATGCAATAAGAACTCAGACAATTCAGCATCAACAATGTTTGGGAGCTGGTTCCTAAACCGAAAGGCAAATCTATGATTGGAATGAAGTAGGTCTTCAGAAACAAGGTGGATGAAAAGTGCAAGGTAACTAGAAACAAAGCAAGGAGTGTGGAAAAATGTTACACATAGGAGGAAGGATTAGACTACGATGAGACTTATGCATCTGCAACCAGGTTAGAAGCATTAGACTACTACTTGCATATGCATGTTTTCATGATTTAAGGTTATTCTAGATTGATGTCAAGAATGCTTTCCTAAATGGATTTATACAAGAAGAAGTCTATGTGGAACAACCATCAAATTTTGAAGATTCTAGGAAACTAGACTTTGTTTATAGACTGAAGAAGGCATTGTACAATATGAAATAGGCACCTCGAGCTTGGTATGAGAGGCTGAGTAAGTTTTTGATAAATAATGGTTTTGAGAAAGGAAAGGTTGACACAACCTTGTTTATTAAAAAGGAAGAAAAAGATTTTCTACTTGTTCAAATATATGTAGATGATATAATCTTTGGATCTTCTAACAAGAATCTGTGTAAGAAGTTCTCAATGTCTATGTAGGAAGAATTTGAAATGAGCATGATAGGTGAATTAACTTTTTTTATAGGTCTCCAAGTCAAACAATCGAAGAAAGGAACATTCATTTATCAAGAATAATATGCTAGAGATGTTATTAAGAAGTTTGGAATGGAAAACTACAAGAAAACAGAACTCCCATGTCAAGTTCTTCAAAGCTTGACAAAGATGAAGATGGAAAGAAGGTTGACCAAAAGCTATACGAAGCATAATTGGTTCTCTTCTTTATCTCACTACCTCTCGACCTAATATTCTATTCAAAGGTGTGTGTATATGCGCTAGCTTTCAATCTAATCCCAAAGAGTCACACCTTAGTGCTGTTAAACGTATTATCAAATATATTGCAACTTATTCAAAGCTAGGTCTATGGTATCCAAAAGGAAGAGGTTTTACTTTACTTGGTTATTTTGATGCTAATCTAGCTGGTTGTAAAGTTGATAGGAAAGGTACTTCAAGAACATGTCAACTGTTGGGACAAATTTTAGTGTCTCGGTTCTCAAGAAAGCATAATATTGTGGCTCTTTCAACAACAGAAGTAGAATATTTGCTTTTGAAAGTTGTCATTCACAAATTTTGTGAATAAGGCAACAACTAAGAGATTTTGAAATAGAAGAATCGTGCACCGAAATCAGATGTGACAACACAAGTGCAATCAATCTTATCAAAAATCCCATCCTTCACTCAACGGCAAAGCACATTAAAATTTGCCATCACTTTATATGAGATCATGTGCAAAATGGCGAAATCAATGTTTAATTCATTTATTCGAAGAATCAACTGGCGAATATCTTTACCAAGCCATTGGAAAAGGGCATATTTGAGCCCATTTGTGAAAAGCTTAATATCACTCTTCCATCGACTAAAGTCTCGGATGAGCAGACTCAATAGATCAACATGTGGGAAATGCTTTTGTCTGAAAGTCTTCCTAACTCAAGTAGTTTTATTTTAAATTTTTGGCATGTAAATTTCCTGCCATATTGAACAGGTATGTTCGTTCTCAATTTATCACTTGCCTTTTATATTTTTGGAAATTGTATTGTCTCTGTTGATATTTTGGAATTAATTTCAAATTTATTTACCGTTACTTTTTGAATTTTTTGAGAAGGCATTTTCCTTTTGTAACGGTTCAATTGCCATACTTCATTTTCTTTAAATCCCTCATAATTTTCTTTTATGATTACAATCGGTTTTCAAACCCTAACTCTCAAACCCTCATCTTTCCCAAATTCTCTCAAATCCTCAGCAAATTTCTTACTCATTCCTACACAAGCATGTCGACAAAGCCCTCCAACTCTACTTCAATGTCATATCAAAGAAAATCTTTTTGTATTACTAGTCGCAAGCCTTGGAATGTTCCTGAAGGTCCAACGCACTTTGATCTGACCGGTGAAGATTCGCCTCGAAGTTCTCCTCGCCATTCTGCAGATGAAGAAGTCACTTAGGAAGTAACCCCCATTTCTGTAAGAAGGCTTGAGATACTTTTTAAACATTATAATTTTTGAAGTTGGGAGGAAGCCCTATGGACTTCATTAGTAATTTTCTGAAAGAGAATGGCCATGCGAATGAAACCTTATTCTTGAGAGCCATGGAGAAGTTAGGACGGTAGAGGCGGGATTTGCAGAAAAGGACTTTTTGAACTTTCCTTATGATCCTAGCTTTGGGACAAAGGGTCAACTTGAAAACAAGGATGATGATGAGAGAATGTTTAAGAAATTTTCACCAAAGATTGGTGTTGCGGTTGAAGTCACTAGAGAAAAGACAAAACTGTTTCATTCGAAAGATCACAAGAAGGTTTTCACTCAAATGCTGAACGAGAGGGGTTATCAACCTTCAAACTGTGAATTTTGATTTTCTAGATTCCATTAAGGTTAACTTGAGAGAAAATTTTGCCAAACTTCAGTTGGAGAAATTTTGTGTGGAGACGTCAGAAGCTTACCCTAAATTGAAGGCATTTTTTTATTCCAATCTATCTGTTTTGGATCTCACTCATATTCGGTTTACTCGTCTATGATAGAGTATTTGATATGGACGCGAATCTATTGGCTGACATTTTAGGAGTAGAAAAGAGTAGATTCCTGCCCATAATGTGTCTAATGCACAAGCCACAAAGTTTCTAGTACGAGACAAAATTCCTAGTGGGAGTATTACTTACTCTCAAATGCCTACTTCAAATATCTTGCTGCACAAGATAGTCATCAACTGCATCAGACCCAAGGCTGCTTCAAAGACTAATTTATCTAGATTTGAAGCAAAGATGATGTGGGCCATTTGCAATGGTGTTGCCTTTTTCACTCCCTCACACTATCATTCTGCACATGTACATGATAGTTATGAAAGGAAAAGGACGACAGCCATACTCTGCATTGGTAACTAGACTCTTCAAACACTTTTAGATTCAACTACCATCTCAACTTTGCTCTAGAACTCTTGCTTCCAAGCAAATTGGATTGAAAATGATCTTAAAGATATGATTGAAAGATCTCTCTGGAGCCTTGGATCTTCTAAAGAAAGAATCCGTTAGCAAAACCAAAAAAGGATCTACTGTTGAGAAAAAATGCAAAGGAAAGAGTGTTGTCTCGAAAACACCAAAAAGGAAGAGATCTATTCTTTTGTAGGATGAAGAAGAGGAAGATGATGATGAGACAATCGCTGCTATTGCCTTGCGTAATCTTCAAGGATTTACTGAGTTAGAGGAGCAAGACGAAGATGAAAATGAGAAAGAACTGGAAGAAGAGAGTGATGGTGAAGAAACTGAAGTGAAAGAAATTGAGGATGATGACTCAAATGGAGATGATAGTGTGAACCAGGAACAAGATGAGACTAACAAAGAAGGAGAAGATACTAGGGAAATTGATGCCCCAGATGTTGAGGAGACGGGATTTGATAAACAAACCTATGCTAGAAAAGAAAAGGTTCAAGAAGAAGAAGTTACTTCTCAGACTAAAGGCACCAAAACAAGGGGAGTGGGTGAGAAAACTCCTATTGTTGAACCTATTACTAGTGATGGCATCAGTCAATCCCCTCCAGATGTTGAAGATGTTTTTGCATCCTATTTCCCTGAAGTCTCACTTGAAGGTCTAGAGAAAGAAACTAATGTTCAGTGAGAGCAAAGAACTACACACTTTCAGGTTGATGTTCCTTTATTTCTAAATACTCCACAGGTACAATTCCTTAAAGCTAGTGCCCAAATAGAACCAAAAGCAAACTATCCTCAAATAGTAGAACTCCTTTTGGAGATTAAAGCATAGCAATATGCAATGGAGTTTGAAATTTAGAAGTTGCATGCTCTCTTGGTTCTACCTCAGAATTCCTTACGTGCTAAGGTACAATCTCTTGATACTCAGGTTCAGACTTTAAATCAACAAGCTTCGCAGACTGTGGCGAAAGTGGATATTGTTCATCATCAATGCTTGAAAAAGCTTGAGGAGACTGTGTAGTCCTTAAAGGATTTTCGACTTGTTCGTGTTCCCAAACAACCCTAATCATTTTTCAACTCGATCTCTTTTTATGCCTAACTGATTTTATCTTTTTGCTGTTGATAAAATGGGGGAGAGATTATGCAGATTGAATCTTTTGAATCTATTTTTTTGTGAACTTGTGGTGTTTGAACTTGTGTTTGAACTTTGATTGGTATTGATATGTGTTTTGCAGAACTGATAAGACAGGTGTGTTTTGTGGATGCAAACTACTGCTATATGTATTATTGTCTGTTCTCTTTACAAATTATCATCTGCTCCTAAAGTGTTGTTTTGCGAAATATAATTTTTATATTATGATTAAATTTGCATGAAAATGTTGTCACCGTAAAAAAGGGGGAGATTGTTGACAAAACTCCTATCGGGTTTTGAAGTTGACAAAACTTTCATTCTCTTATTCTTACTCTTACTTCGAGGAATATTAGACTTCTGTGTTATATCAAGGAATGCTGTCAAAGTCTATTTTACATCAAAAGTCTTTCCCACTCTGACAAAGATACAGACTGAACCCCAAGTCAATAATGGAGATATAATCAAACTCAAGATTACCGATCGTTCAACAAGGATTCAGTTCATGCAAAATTTATCTTTAATATATGGCTTTCGGCAGAAAATCTCCTTACTTTTTCTAAAATATTGATGAAATCAATCACGGATTGATGAAATCAATTTCAAGGGCAAGTTCCCTTTTGGGAAGCATCTACTTATGGAAACCTAGATTCTAATTGTATGGATGACCAGGATCATCGGATTTTCACCTCAATCTTTAAACGGCTACAAAAATTTCTTAATTGGTTTTTTCCAATAGGTTGATCGGAAAAAATTTCTCTGGAAAGTGCCAACGGTTAGAAAGGAATGGAGGAGTATTTAAGAAGGTCATTTGGTCCATTTGATATAGGGCGTGAGAATTAAAATTTCAAAATTTGAAGCCTTTCCAATCACTCGTTCTTCATCAATAGTGCTTACAATTGTACTCAAGAGAAAAAAATACAAAAGGAGTGACTTAGTGAGAGAAAAAGATATAGGTCGTGAGAATTAAAATTTCAAAATTCGAAGCATTTCCAATCACTCGTTCTTCATCAATAGTGCTTACAATTGTACTCAAGAGAAAAAAAATACAAAAGGAGTGACTTAGTGAGAAAAAAATACACTAACTCAAATCGTTGTATTTCTCTTTTGATTCCATAGTAAAATCCAGCCAATAGGTTGTCAGCTTGGGAGAGTGAATGTAGGCTCGATCTAAGCTGAACCACTATAAATCTTGTGTTTAATTTTCTCTTCCCTTGACTCTTTTGATTTGTTTGTTGCAATGTTTTTCTGAGTTTTGCTAATTTCGGAAACATCCGGAAACATCTTAATTGAGACTGAATCAAAAGTCTGGTGTCAATCAGACTTTGTTTCAAGAAATAACTTTTACTATTTTTATTAGCTTAATTTGTTTTTACACATATTCATCCTCTCTAGGTGATAATACTAGTACTTTCATCCTCTACCTTGGATTGGAGAGAGGAAAAGTTCCTCTTGCTAAATCTTTAGTCGGTGCATTATAGATATGAACATCATCCGTGACCAAATTGAAAAAGAAAAAAAAAACAAGGAATGCGAGTAACATTTATATTTATAATCTACCAATCACATGATTGAACAAGGAATAAAGGAAAATAGATAAAGATACCACGTATTTCAAAATCAGCGGGGGCTAAAAGGGTGAACGTAGCCTTCCTTTCCTCAAACAAATGAGAGTAACACCATGGGTAAAAAGAAACAGCGCGGCATTGGGCCTCCCTCGTACCTCCCTATCTCTTTGACTTTTAGTTGACTCGACGTCACTAGCTTCGATAATATTATGTAGAGCTGAATAGCTACCTCAAGAATGCATAGAGAAAATGTTGGGTGGGTCGGGCATGCCACGTCACCGTGCGCCTGCCCAATCAAGATGCAACACGTGTCGCCATGTGGCTCTACCTGGAGCCGGGGCCCACCATAATTTTTTAGTCAATTTTTTGCTGCTTCTCTCTCTCATTAAATGCTTCGTCTTTCTCTGTATCATGTCTCCCATTTGCACGTAAGCAAGCATCCTTTCCCCTCCCATTTTCTCCTTCAAAATTGTTTGTCTATGTTCTACATCTTTCTCCATGAAAGCTGCAATGCCGGCTCTCTCTTTGTTTTTCAAAAATCTCTCTCCACCAAAAGGCCCGCCGATTACCTCCAAGCTTGGCCATCTCTACCGTCATTGTTAGGAGCCATTCTCTCCTAAAAACCCCGCCAGTTGTGCTGGGTCCTGAACTCTAACCATCTCTGCCTCGGCCTCTTCGGTGAGTGCGGACACCCAAAAGCCCACCAATTGCCTCCGAGCTTAGCTGCCTCTGCCATCACCGCCGAAAGCCCCTCGCTCCAAAGAGACTCACTAGTTGTGGTTGGGTCACGAGCTCTGACCGTTTTCACCTAGGCCTCTTTGACGATCACAAACACCAAAAGCCAACTAGTCACCTCTGAGCTCCATCACTTTTGCCAGTCGCCTCCAAGCTTGGCCGCCTTTACCGTTGCTGTTAGGAGCAATTTGCTCCTAAGAACCTTGCCGGTCGTGGCTGGGTCCCAAACTCTAACCATCTCCACCTCGGCCTCTTCAGCGAGCATGGACACCCAAAAGCCCACCGGTCGCCTCCGAGCTCAACCGCCTCCACCTTCGTTGCCAAGAGCCACTCACTCCGAAGAGCCCTGCCGATTGTGGTTGGGTCTCGAGCTTTGACCATTTCCACCTCGGCTTCTTCAACAATTACGTACACCCAAAAGCCAACTTGTCATCTTCGAGCTCGGTCGCCTTTGCCGGTTGCCTCCAAGCTTGGCTACCTCTACCGTTGCCGTCAAGAGCCACTTGCTCCCAAGAACCTCGCCGGTTGTGGTTAAGTCCTGAACTCTGACCATCTTCACCTTGGTCTCTTCGGTGAGCGTGGACACCCAAAAGCCCACCTCTTGACTCCAAGCTCGACCGCCTCCACCATCACCACCAAGAGCTACTCGCTCCAAAGAGCCCCGCCGGTCATGATTGCGTCCCAAGCTCTGACTGTCTTCGCTTTTGCCTCCTTGGTGATCGTAGACACCCAAAAGCTCACTGGGCGCGTCCAAGCTCGGTCGCCTCCACTATTACCACTTGCTCCCAAGAGCCTCACAGGTTGTGGCTAGGTCCCAAGCTATGATCATCTTCGCCTTGCTTTCTTTAGCAAGCGTAGACACCCGAAAGCCCACCAATTGCCTCCAAGCTACAAGGCAGGTAAGCGAGTTTATTGGAATTCATTTTTAGCTTGATCACATCTACACCTCAAGAGGTATGCATGGATCCAAGACATGTTAGATAGCTATGGCAAAACCTTGTGCATCATTCATGTGTCATAACACTTTCACATTTTCGGTGGTACAAACAGAAAATCAGATGAGAAAAGAGTCTGATATCAAGAAGAATTAAAAAAAAAAAAAGTAGCTCGGGCTTGCAATTGCATCTCGACATTCTTATATAAACAACTATTTATTGTTGAATAAAAAAAGATTGGGCTTTTCTAAGAATGCCTATGGTGTTCCTTAGCAAACTAAAATGCAGCCAAAAGAAGTGATCAATGGAAATGAAAGAAACGGATCATATTCTTCAAACTGCTTCTTGTCGCCCATTTCTTGGACAAAATGAAAAGGATCACATAATGTGTTTTCATGTTGCTATAAGGTGCTGAAGAACTCAAAGTGAGTAGCAACGACATTACAGCCGCTGTTGTGAACGATTTTCAACTTTGACAGATCTTGATGTTGTTGGACAACTTGACTATATGTCAGCTAAGAAAACAATATGTTTGAACATTAATATTTTTTTCTTATATTTTATCTTGTTCCCTTGATTCAGATGCTTTTATAATATTGTTTCATTAAAGTTTCATATTTTGAGTGTCTATGGTTTTTAATGTTGTTTGGTTTGCAATGCAGATTAAGATGGACTTGTAATTAGTTGTTGGAATATTGTGGAGGTTGAGCAATTCCATTTTAAGCTCATCGCGACTAACATTCAAGTTAAGTACTTTCATTTTTCTCAATTTTCTTGTGCCATAATGACTCCCAAACCGGTTTGCTTCATTTGCTGTTCTTTTTTCTTGAATGATGTTGTTGGTTCCATGTTGTATCATTTAGTGCATCTTGTGGATTGTTAGGTGTCAAGGAAGTCCAAACTGAGCTTGTTGTGTGCCTCTTTAGCACCAATTGATTACTTAGAATGTGTTGTGGAACTTTCATTTAATCTTAGAAAATTGGAAATGTCTATAGCGAAGTAAAAAGCATTCTATTGTTTGTGATTATATTTACACCACAAAATCATTTCCTCCTAGATTAAACAGGTGGACTGCAAGAATATTATTTTAGATGTGAAATTTTCGGTTCCACTTAATAGGGGGAGGTTTTCCAAACTGTCCAAATTTTAAGTTATTAGAATCTCGTTGGGTTGACATGTATTTATAGTTCTACAATTAAATTCTTTGTTTTTCATTTGTTATAATATCTTAATTTGGAATGACATTCTCAAAACTTTGTTTACCATGTTTACCATGTTATGATGGACCATGAAGATCCCAAAAAGCTCCCTAATTTTTAAACTTTTTCTACTTTTTTGGCTGTTTCTACAATGTTTATGGAGTTTTTTTTTTTAATTGGTGGGTAATTGCACGAGTTTGGCTATTGAGTTGGTAGTTTTGCCCTCGAGTGTCTGATGTTGTGATTTTTTGGAGGTTTGGTTTGTCTAGGACAACATTGAATTTCAAAGTTGAATCTCTCTTTAATTTGGCAAAAACTTCAGCAGACAAAGATTTGCTCACGATTAGTCAATTAATTTGCATGGTAAGGTTATTCGATGGCTGAATCGAAGGTAATCTTGAAGTCATACTATGTAAAAGATATTTGCTTTTTCAAAAAATGGATGGGATGTTATTTTACTTGTAAAAGTATTGCGTTAATTATTTTTTGTTAGCATGAAACTACTCATCTAGCACATGTTATTCGTGATTTGGAAAGTGAGTTTACGGTAGGAATGGTTTTTGCATGTGAAATTGAAGCATATCATAAATATGTGGCCTTTGCTATAGGTAAAGGATTTGGAGTGAGGAAGTCTAAGATTAGAAAAAACGATAAAGGAGAAATAACTCGACACACTTTTGTGTGGTAAGGGATATTCTATCAACTCATCCGATCAAGAAAGAAAATATAAAAGACTTGAAGTTAGATGTGATTGCCCTACATTTATTAGATTTAAAGTTAAGAGTGGTGCTTATGAAGTCATAGACTATGTTCCTAGGCATAATCATGAATTTACACTGGAACATCAAAGGCACTTGATAAGATGTGGAAGAATGATTTCCGACACTTGCAAGAGTGTTTTAGTTGACATGGCGAAAGCTAGCATTAGGGGGATGATGGCATATAAGTTTTTGGCAAACAAGCAGAAGGAAGCCAAAACTTGGGTTTCATCTTACATGATTATCAAAAAAATTTGCAAAGTGAAAGATTAAATTATATAGATAGGGTAGATTGTCAAAGTCTTCTGAATCATTTTCATTACATGCAAATGCAAAATCCAATGTTTTTCTATGCACAATAGGTAGATCAAGATGATAGATTGACCAACCTGTTTTGGAGAGATAGTTTGTCTAAATTTGATAATGATTGTTTCGGTGTATACTCGTGCCATTTTTAGAAGGTTTAATGAAGAATTTTTTCAAGTTGTCTCCGAAAGAATTTCAGGTCCCACTTTTAATGGGTTCATTTATGAATATACTCTTAAGTGTGATGGGATTCAAGGTGAACATGTTAGATTTAACCCCACTGACTTTTTAGTCTCCTATGAATGCAATTTTTTTGAATTAAAGGGGTGGTTATGTTGCCATGCTTTGCACATTTTGAATTGAAACATATCAGTTTCAGCTATTCTATTTTCCTATATATTGAAAAGATCGACTAAAGGTGCGAAGCAAGAGTATGTCAATGATGAATCTCATGAAATATCACCAGGTTCATCCACATTTAATCGATTTTCTGCTTTAATGCAAAAGTGCTTTTGAAGTGATGAGTTTGGAAGCGCAAGATGAAAATATTATGAGGATAGCAAAGAAGAGCTTGGAGGCAACAATGGTTGAAATTTCATCATACAACTCAAGTGTGGCTATGAAAATGATGCTAGTGACGATGATAACAATAAGGCTTCTTTGTGTGAGATGCCGATATTGGACTCCCTTCGAAGGAAAGGAAAGGGAACAAGTTATGGAAGGCTCAAAAGCTCAAGTGAGAAAAAGAAGAAAAAATCTAATAAACAAACACTCATGATGCCAATAAAAAATAGAGGTTAGTTGAGTGACATAGAATTAATTTATTTTTATACTCATGCTACATGATTCTAATTAATATATATTTTATTTTGTAATGTAGAGCTGGTAGTCCAAGCAACCTGATGAGACTCATGTGCCAAATTATTCAAGAAATTCAAATAAGATTCGAAATGTCTTTTGTCCTAGCAACATTGGTGGTCCTATAGTTAGTGTAAATTTTCATAATCAGGTGTGTCTTTCTCGAGTTCAACATTTTATATTTATATTCTACTAATTGGTTCACTTTTTCCTTTTAAATTTAGATGCAACCACAATATGTCATGCCACCAGGAATTATAAATTATTTTTCATCATTCATTAGTCAGATATTTAAAAGTTTGGGTTACTATTATAATTGGTTGAAATATGTTGCAAATTCTAATGTTTATATTTAGTGGTTTATCATTTATAGATATTAGAGTAGCAAAATAGATTCCTTGCAAGCATTTTATTACAATTTACTAATGATGTTGTTTTCTTATATAGATGCAACCACCATATATCGTGCTGCTTGCGAATATGGATGGATTTTCCCCATTCACAAGTAAGGTATTTAGAAGTCTGCATTACTATTACAATGTTTGTCTAAAATTTGTTATAAGTTCTAATGTTTATTTTTAGTGGTTTATCGTTTATAAATGTTGGAGTAGCATAATAGATCTTATGGAAGCATTTTATTACATTCTACTAATGAGATTGTTTTTTCATATAGATGCATACACCATACATCATGCCACAAGGGATTAAAAATGGATTTTCTCCATTCGCCAATCAGGTACCTATTATGAAAATCATTTTAGATACTAGTGTGGCTTAATTTTTTTAGTAAAATATTCTAATGGTTATTGATAATGGTTTCTTGGCGATAGATGTTGGAGTACCATAATAGATCCCTTGGAACAAATTTGAGTTAGGTACATGTTGGCTCACTTCTTTCGACATGAGATTATTTGAGATACTATTTATGCAATCACATTGTTTAGCAAGTTATGCCTTTTTTGAATGTATTATTTATACCTTTGTACAGGGGTCATCAAATTCATTTCAACATCCTGAGATGCATGAATTGAACAATTCTTAAGGCATAAACAAATCATGGTTGCACCATAATGCGTTGGGAGGTGAATGATAGGTAAAAAAAGTTTTCAAAAATACAGCACTGACAATTCTTTTATCCTATGTGCTAGCGGCTTTTAGCTAAAAGCTGTATGGTTCATGTTAATTGTTGTTGTAGATTTGCCAAAATGTTGCTTTTTCAAGTGGCTTTTAGAGATGGGTTAGTTCTCCGCTTTATGCTAAAAAATGAAAATGGCATTATGGTTTATATCTTCACTCTTCTCAATATATCAAAAGGAGATTATTACCGAGCATGAGTTCCTCAATCGTAACAAGCTCTCACATGCTCTTTAACAAACTTTTTTTCTTATAATACTATTTTAACTTAACATGACATCTTGTTCTGCCAATAGATAGCTCCCGTGGATCCGGAGGCCATATTAAGTACCCCCTCCCAACAATGTTGATGTTGCAGTAACATGGTGAGCAAGGGAAAAAAAAAACAAGCCTTGCTAGTTTGGACAAGAAAATCGAGAGTAGAGTAAATTCCTTTCCTATGATGTAGATTTTGTGAGCGAGAAAATGCATATTCAAAAAATCTTTGTTATCTTGTAGCTAGATTATCTTCATTTTTTGTTTCTGAGAATTAATATAGTTGAAAAAGGTGAAAGAACCAATCCATGTTTACTATGAAATATGTTCATGACTAGAACAAAGCTTGAACAGTTCTAGTCATGAACATATGATGTTTTAGTCAAATTTCTTTTAATGTCTTATTTTTCTTGCAATGTTGATCTAGTGTTGTATTGTTACTTATTTTCTTTGTAACATGCTGTGCCCTTGATGAAGAATCGAGTGAGATACCGTTGGCATTCGTGGTCAAGAGAATTGGAAGCGATCTTTCTGAGGAATCTGTCATGGACTACTTAGTTGCACAAGTTTCTCATCAAGTGAATTAGATGTCATCCCGTATGCACACATCCACAAACTAGACATTTCCATTTACCAAGTTATGTCACTTATAAAATATAATAGGAGTATGTCAATGATTTTCATTGTGTTAAACACACTTGACCAGCCTTCATCTGTCTTTCTTGATGATCAAATGAACTAAGCTTTTCAATGTACGCATCTTTGTGCTTATAGGTTGCTCCCTATAAGAAAGTGAGGAAAGTAGTTTTTACCAATTCAATTCCAAAATTAGCTGCTAGAAAGATTATTCGAAGGGAACTCAAGAAGTTGTTGACTTCTAGATTGTGAGGGCGATACTTTTCTGGGAATTCTTTTGTCTTTTGTGCTCCAACAAGGACCACAAGCTCTATAAGAACTACCAAGTTGTGAAGTGCTACAATTGTGATTCGTGCAAGTAAATGGCATTGCTTTGATGCTTGCTTCTCTTATTTCTCCTACTGTTATGTCTGATTGTCACTTGCTATCCTAGGGCTAAAGTTGGTTAGTAAATGAAGACTGGGTGAAGAGTGGTTGCAATTTCCAATGTTATCATGTTCATTGTCTTGCTAAAGGTAATATGAATAAAAAGATAAAGGGTTATTCCCTATTCTTATCTAGACATTCCAGTTGGTGTTCTTTCCTGATTTTCTTCTAATTACACTTCTCCAGCCAATGATTTATTTCATCAGATGCTGTACGAGGCAAAATATTGGTTGGAACTGCTATAAAACTTGAGAAAAACGGGCACGTAATCCCAAAAAAGGATTAACTGTTGCCAAAAGTCGAGAGAGTTCTCTTCAAACAAGACCGAGCCAATGTCATTCTTTTACACAAGATAAAACATGTTGGATTTGTTTCTTTATTGGAATTTGTGTGACATCCTGAATTTCTGATTCTATTTTCAATTGAATAAGTTGGGCTTTTCATTGATGCGCATATAGTTCTTTTCTCTAAGCTGATCACTCACGAGATAACTAGTCTATTTGGTGAAGCCGTTAAAGAATTTTAACGCAATAGACTTGAGAATTCGACTAGAAATCAATTGATCGACCGTGCTAATCTGCAAGGGTCAATACGGCACTGTCAAAATCGATCAGAGATCAAAGATAGGTCAATTCAACTGAGGCATGTGATTTAAGTGTGGGTGATTCCACCTAATTGCAAAATTCTCGTCGAACGACACTAAACTGGTTTTTCTGTCATTTCTTTACTCTGTGCCCGTGTTTGAAACCTCGAAATTTTCACGACAATCGAGAGTTGCCAATGAGTCGAAAATGCACAATGTGGCTTGAAAATAATCGATCACAATTCAATTGCACTAAAAATTCCTAAAAGCTACTCGATAGGTTAGGTTACGCTAAAATCGCGTCCGGTTGAAATTAACCGCAAATTTAAACCCGATTTCAGAAATTAAAAGTTCTGTGATGTCACGATTCATTTTAGGAATATCGACTCACCCTTTGAAGATTTTCCTATAAACCCGAGATTTCGGCAAAAAATCAAATTTAGGCATTTTTGGACTGGGAAAATTAGAGGACCATTTTTTGTCACATTTTGGCCATCAAGTTGGTTCAATTGATGAGGAAAAACCATGAGATGGATGATGGCACCTTGGATGATTTTATGGGGGCCAAATTGAGCTCAATTGGAGAAGGATTGAATCAAATTGGAGGGAAATTGTCCAAAATTCGTAGCCAAGGGGGGACAGCAACTTTTGGACCATTTCAATGGCTTGTTGGGGAAGCCTTGGGTGTGCAAATGGATGGGGATGAAGGTTGAAGTGGTGGGGCATGAAACTTGAGGGCTTAGGATATTTTGGTTGACTTTGGTGACACTTTGGGCTCCCTTAAGCTTCAGCAGCTTTCTTCTTCTTCCTTAGACTACTTTCTCCATTGTTAGAGAGTTTGAGAGCTAGAAAAACCAAAGAAACCAGCAAGCCTTCCCCCTAAACAATTGACCACCTCCCCTGTTGCCGTCCAACGCCCGCACGCAACCCGCGAGCCACGCCGTCCCCCACGCGCATGTCTGCCCGCCCACGCCCAGGCCATCGTCGAGCCCTCCGTCGAGCCAGTCGAAGCGTCACCTGGTCGTTGTCCAGCTGCCAGAGCCACCACCATCGCCCACGTGGAGTCGCTGTAGCCACCACCACCCGTCCCATACAGTTTCAACCACTCAGCCTAGCCCTTCGGCCCTTGGACAGGGGCCGAAGCTCAGCCCCTAGCTAAGGCTTCAAGGCCCATTTTAAGGCCCGTCCGGACCTCCGTTGGTGTCACCGTATGCTTGTTTATCGCTCGCCTCCGCATCGCCGTTGCTGTGGACTCACCAGCCCACTAAACCGGTGAGTTTACTTGCTAAACTCTATTTATGGTGTTAATGATGCTTAGTAGATAATTAGTTTAGACTAAGTACGGATTAGGTGATTAGTTAGTTTAGATTAGTGATTTAATCGCTTAATTATGCATGTTAGGTGGTTAGAATAGACTTAATTATGCATGTTAGGTGGTTAGAATAGACTAAGTAAGGGCTAAATAGATTATACTATTTATCTAGATAGGTACATTAATTTTCTAGGCTCGTTTAGGTGGTTAGATTAGCGTTTTCAGCCTAAGTTAGCATTTAGTGTATATAATTTACATTATTTAATTGTTTTTGTAATTTATTTGATTATTTAATATTTTTTGGAAATTATATCGGGATAGCCGGTGACTGGAATTTCGTGTTGATTGCAATAGTGTGCTTAGTTTATGCAATTGAGTGTTAATTTGTGCAAATTGAGTGGTGATTGGAATTTTGGTTATTTGTTTTATAAAATTTTGATATTTAATTAGAAAATCCCGGGTGTTGGGTTTTGACACCGAAAATGGTTTTAAAGACTACATCAAACAATGGGATTTTAACAGGGACGATATCAGTTTTTCTGGTTCAAATTGACCGTGTGCCCACACACGATCATTTTACCGTATATTTTTAATACGAATAAAATGGGCAAAGTACGTTATTTTAATTGGGACATTTGAGGGCAAAGCATGATGTCTTGGCCGGGATTGGATGTATGCATGAATGGTTATGAGAACCCATCCCCGAAAAAAGTCGGGTGGACGCTGCCCTTATATGTGATGCCCCTCGTCAACGAATGCCAATCGTAGTAAATTATGGACCGATGCTTCTTTGGGATTGCCGTCTCGAGTAGACATTGCCGTGCTCAATGGGGTGAGACGATACTTGGTTACGCCAGAAGATCGCCAAACGTCAAGTATGCTGTGCTGTTGGGCATGATAAAAATTGGAACACATGATTGAGTGTCTTAACCATGCCTGATTATGGGACAAAATTGTGTGGCACGGTATGAGACGTGTCATAATGATTTGGCCTTATAATCGGGACCCCTGTGGCTGTGTGAGATATGAGATGTGGCGTTCCAATTGATTGGGTATTATTACTACATATGGTTGAGTATATGAACTATGCTGACGTGTAGGGAGGATCTGAGGCGAGGTGAGTCTCTATAGTTGTGTGGTTAGGACACCTTTAGGCGTATTTTGTTCCTAGTCAGCTTTTCGGGGGTGGACTTGCTGAGATGTTGTCTCACCCCGTCATGGGCTCAATTCTTTTTAGGTCCGTATATGGCGGTCCCTCCAATACGTTTTGGGAAGCTAAGGGGGTATACAGAGTAACGTATTAAAGTCCCTATCCCCAAGAGTCCCTGGCTCCATGAGCTCATAATGACCACTATCTTGGTCGATGAGGGCCGACCACAGTTGGTACCTCATCAATTTAGGGCTTGGTTTCGCCATGGGATCAATGGGATCAGGGAAGGTCCCCTATAGAGTTTCGACAACCCTGCCATTGCGATCAATGCCGCGGCAAGTGAGGGGGGTAACTGATCCCCTTGATGGTGTCGTGGAAGACTCAAATCCCCTAGGGGTCTCAGAGGTCTCGACTGAGAAGTCTTGTGCCTAGTTAGCCGAGTAGCTCTTCTTTTTGGAGTAGAACTTTGTTCTTAGACTAGTATTGTATATAAACCAGTTGGTTGTTTATAAAAGTGTTTTGTGAAATCGTAGTCCTGCTTTTCTATCCCATATCTATGTTGTCTGGGGATTTATTATATGCTTTCACACGTGCATTAAAATGAATGGGTCGGTGACGCGTCCTGGGACGTCGCAATTTTATCAACCACCGATGGATGTGCGCACGCCCGAGGTTCGAGGTGTGACATCTCTGCCTAGACCAGCTCAGTGGTATTAGAGCTGGTCGGTAATGGAGTGATAAGGTGTGAGGGTTTATGCGATAGTTAGTAAGAAATGCCTTTTTCTTATGCAGATGCATGCCGTTGATAGTTGTTTGGTAGCTTGTGTGGTGTGATCACTCAGTTTCTAATTTTGTATGGAATTGGAAAGCAGGTTTCTATAAAGAACTTGAATAATGGGTGATTAGGAGCAAAAGACTCCTAGGAAGAGGAACATTGGACTAGTGACTCGCGGTAGGACACTAACAAAGGTCGGTACTCGAGGTGGTCGTGGCAGAGCGCCAGCTCAGGCCCGTGCAAGTGGAGTAACACCGCCTTTAATCAGTGTTGGGGTAGTAGCCCCTGGCAATCCTAGGATAGATGGGATCGTTCAGGCGCTTGAGACACTTGGAGCATTGATGGGAAAGTAGGCCCAAAATCAAGCCGCTGCCACTATCGCTGCCGTTGCTGCCACTACTACTGCTGCTGTTACTACTACTGCTACCGCACCTGCCGAAGTTCAACCTGGGAACGTGGTTGTTGAAAGAGAGAGGCCGATGCACAAACTGGTGGAACAATTCTTGAAACTAAACCCACCAAGGTTCTCTGGTGCAGGAGATCCCAAAGCTGCAACCCTTTGGATACAAGACTTAGAGAACGCCTTTGCACTACTGATGTGCATTGAAGAGGAGAAGGTTGTCCTAGCAGTATACCAGCCGCAAGGTAACGCGAGTACCTGGTGAAGGGTCACTAGAGGCAAAGTAGTCCTTGAAGGTGAGGTTCTGGTGTGGAATGCCTTCCTAAGAGCTTTCAATAGCAAATATTTTTCTGACAACGCCCGAGAGAGGAAGATGGAGGAATTCCAGCGCTTCTGTCAAGGGATGCTGACAGTAGATTAGTATGAGGCTAAAATTGCGAAGCTGTCACAGTACGCTCCTAGACTGGTGGAAGATCCTAAAGATAGAGCTCAGAGGTTTAGGAACGGCCTCCGACCAGAGCTGAAGAATCCACTGGTGCCATTTGACCTGAAAGATTACAACGAACTATATGGTCGGGCCCAGTTGATAGAGAGGAATCTAAATGAACAAGCCGTAGCATCTGGGTCGCAATTTAGTTCGAATAGGGATGGAAATAGGTTTGGGAAGAAACCTATGATAGAAGGAAAGTACCTTGTTCCATCCAACAGGAACAGTGGAATAGGTAAGTCTGCATTGAGCCAGATGGGCATGTGTCGCTTATGTGGAAGGTGACATGGATCAGTCCCGTGCCATTCCAAGCTGAGTGCTTGTTATGAGTGTGGCCAACAGGGTCACATAGCCAGAAATTGTCCCTGAAGACCGATGGGATCGCAACAGTTGCCGCCGATGGATCAGAATAGGGAGTTTGCGCCTCAGAATGCACCATAAGATGGACTATATAGACCTCCAGCGTAAGGAAGAGTGTACGCTGTCACAAGGAGGCTAGCAAAGGACTCACCTAATGTGGTTACAGGTATTATTTCTCTAAATGACCACGCTACTTATGCTTTATTTGACCCTAGTGTAACTCATTCATTTATAGCCGAGCAATTTGTTAAGCTGGTAGGATTAAGCCCTAAAATGTTGGAGTTAGTGGTTAGTATATCTACACCATTAAAGGATAAGGTGTTGTCTACGATGGGCTGTCCTGGTTACAAGTTAGTGATTGGTGAGCGAGAGGGGAGGATAGATTTGATAGTCCTAGCCATGGACTGGCTCACCAAGCAACGAGCTAAGATAGACTGCTATCGTAAAGCGATTTAGTTTAACCTGTTAGCGAGTGAAAGTTTTGAATTTATTGGGAGTCGAGGAGGACCCTCGATTACCTTAGTCTCGTCACTTGAAGCAACCCGTTTGTTAGACGAGGGTTGCCAAGGTTACTTGGTGACTGTCGTGGATACAGTTGAGAAGTTGAAGATTGAAGATATCACAGTGGTTTAGGAGTTCCGTGTTTCCAAAGGAATTGCCAGGCCTGCTGCCAAAGAGAGAGATTCAGTTTGTAATTGAGCTAGCCCCCGGGACGAAGCCAATCTCTAAGGCTCCCTACCGCATGGCATTGTTTGAGTTGAAAGAACTAAAGGTGCAGATGCAAGAGTTGTTGGATAAAAGATTCATACATCCCAGTGCATCACCATGGGGAGCACCAGTTCTGTTCATGAAAAAGAAAGATGGTTTGTTGCGCCTATGCATCAACTATCGTCAACTTAACCAGGTGACGATCAAGAATAAGTATCCACTTTTTAGGATCGACGACTTGTTCGATCAGTTGCAAGGAGCGTCGATATTTTCTAAGATCGACCTAAGGACAGGGTATCATACCGAAGTCAGCATTTTACACGCGATACGGCCATTATGAGTTCACTGTAATGCCGTTTGGTTTGACGAACGTCCTAGCTACTTTCATGGATCTGATCAACAGAGTGTTCAAGGAGTATCTAAATCAATTTGTGATCGTTTTCATAGACGATATCCTAGTGTACTCGAGAAGTCTTGAAGAGCACGAAAGCTATTTGAGGATGGTGCTTCAGACACTGAGGAATCATGAACTGTACGCCAAGTTCAGTAAGTGCAAGTTTTGGTTGACTCGTATTGCTTTCCTAGGCCACGCGATTTCAAGCGAAGGAATCTCCGTAGACCCGACCAAAATCGAAGCAGTTATCAACTAGCCAAGACTGACGACAATAATAAAGATCAGAAACTTTTTTAGGTTTAGCAGGGTACTACTAAAGGTTTATGGAAGAGTTTTCAGCTTTAGCCTCAACGTTGACTCGACTGTTGAAGAAGGAAGAGAAATTTGTGTGGACAAATAAGTGTGAGCGTAGTTTCCAAGAGCTTAAGCAGAAGCTAACCACCGCACCAGTGTTAACAATTCCATCTAGTCCTGGAGGGTCGAGATCTACAGTGATGCGCCGTTTAGAGGATTGGGTTGCGTGTTAATGAAGCATGGCAGAGTCGTTGCATACGCGTCCCGTCAATTGAGATCTTAGAGCTGAACTACCCAATGCATGACTTAGAACTTGCAACGATTATTTTCACTCTGAAGATTTTGAGACATTATTTGTGCAGAGAAAGATTCCAGATCTTTATAGACCATCAAAGTCTCAAGTATCTATTCTCTCAGAAGGAGTTGAATATGAAATAGTGCCGTTGCATGGAACTTCTCAAGGACTATGATTATGATACCTTGTATCACCCTGGAAAGGCTAATAAAGTCGCATATGCGCTAAGTCGGAAATCTTCAGTTGCACAAATGATGTTTAAGGAGTGGATTTTGCTCGAGAGGGCTCGAGATTCGGTTTTCAAATTTGAGGTAGGCCACCTTTCAAATCCTATGGCCACCCTCAAAATTGAGTCGGAAGTATAAGTTAGGATTAAGACGCTTCAATCGATAGACCTAGATATCAGAAGATCCCACAAGAGGATACCGAAAAGAGAAATGCTGACTTTCAGATTTCTAAAGACGAAACACTAAGGTTCCGAGAACGATTGTGTGTACCTGACGATGCAGAACTTAAAGATGAGATTTTTTCAGAAGCTCATCATAGCAGTTACAGCATTTGTGACATCCTGAAAATTCAATGTTGTTTTCAATTTAATAAATCGAGCCTTTCATCGACTTGCCTATAGTGTTATTCTCAAAGCTTATCACTCCTGAGATAACTAGTCTATCTGGGGAAGTCATTAAGGAATTTTAATGCATTAGACTTGAGAATAAGAATCGACTACTCGACCGTGCTCATCTGTAGAGATCATTATAGCACAGTTAAAAGTCGATTAGAGATCAGAGATAGGTCAGTTTGACAGAGATGTGTGGCTAAATGTGGGTAATTCCACTAATTTGGAAAATTCTCGTCGATCGGCACTAAACTAATTTTTCTATCGTTTTGGTACCCTGTGTCCGTATTTGAAACCTCAAGATTTTCACGACAACTGAGAGTCAGCCAAGTGTCAAAGGGCTTCATTATAGCTCGAAGAAAATCGACCACAGGTCATTTGCACTAAAAATTTCTGAAAGTAATTCGATAGCCTAGATCACGCTAAAATCGCGCCAGATTGAAATTAACTGTGAATTTGAATCTGATTTCAGAAATTGAAAGTTATGTCATGTCACAAGTCATTTTAGGAACATTGATTCAGTCTCTGAAGATTTTTCTACAAACTGAAGTTTTGACGGAAAAAGTTGATATAGGGCCGTTTTTGTCCAAAAAATTTAGAGGATAGTTTTTTATTACGAAATTGGGATGCAAGTAGGATATATTAGCGAGGAAAAATGCCAATTTGATCAAAGATGCGATGGCGAAATTTATAGAGGCTGAATTGCACCAGTTCACGAGGCAATTGAAGTGGGATTAAGGGAAAATGTTGCGAAATTCGTAGCTCCCCCATGGACACAACTTTTGGACCACTCCAAAGCTTCTAGAAGGAGATTTGGGTGCTGGAATTTGCTGAAGATAGGGCTGAGTCTTGGTGGTACCAAGCTAGGGGGACAAAGAGACGAGAGAGAGAGAGACTAAGGTGGCCCCCTCCATGGTTGTTGTCCCCTTTCTGTGGCATCCCAAAAATTCAAGACAAGCTCTAAGGTGTATTAAAGCCCATAATTAGGTAATTAAATTACCTATTGTTTATGCTCTAGCCATTAGTTTTCTTAAGGCTAAGTGATATGTGCTTCTGTTCATGAATTTTTGAAATTAGGACTATGGGATAAATTAATGAGAATAATCTATGCTTGGCTATGCACCTCATAGATTAGATTCCTATAAATAAAATGTTACAAGATTTTTGGCCATGTGGAATTTAGTAATTAAATTCTTAAAGGAAGAATAGAAAAAGGGAAAAAATTGATTTTTAATTAGGATTTGGCCTTAGGCCCAAAAGGTGGATTTTAATGGGCCAAGTTGGCCGGCCCATTAAAGCCCACAAGTGGGCTGCCGTCGACCAAGGGGGAGGGAGGAGTGGCCGGCCCACTTCTTCCAAGCCCAAGCCCAAAAGCCCATGCATGAGCATTGACAAGTGGCAAAAGGGAGATGGCATGCATTGGCCATTGGTGAGGCAAGTGATGATTGCAAATTGGGGAAATAAAAGGAAGAGGAGAGAGAGAGGGTGGCCGGTTGGGTTACCGTCCAAGTGAGGGAGAGAGAGAGAGAGAATCGTGCCAAAGAGGGAGAGAGTGAGGCCGAGAGAGGAGAAGCCGAGAGGGAGGAAGGAGCTCGCCGCCCGTTCGCCGCCGTGTGCTCGTCGCTAGCTAGGTTTAGAGGCAAGTTGGGATCCGCTTTCTACTCTTGCTTGAATGTCTTGCATGTGTGGTCGGAATCTAGGATGTTTGGAGGCAAGGAAGTGAAGCTAATGTGGTTTGTTCTTGAGTTTGCATGCTGTTTTCGTGAGATCCGCCTGATCCAGAATTTTGTGAGAGCTTGCATGCATGTTTTGAGTTGGATTTTGACTTTTATTTCTTCATGAAAGTTGTAGAAAACATCTTAAAATACAACATAATAAAATTTGGTACAAAATTATGGAGATTTGAGGGGTCAAACTTTCATCCTACGGAGACACCAGATCTGGAACGATTTCACTGACCTTTCGGTGGATTTGTGGTTGCATGTTGATTTTTACTAAGAATCTCTTTTTCGAATTCTTCATGAAACTTGTAGAGAACATCTTGAAGTTTAACATACTCAAATTGGAAGTAAAATGAACAAGTTTAGCCTAGTGAATCAACTTACTCTTGAAAACCGTAGATCTGGAGACGCGGTACAGGATACCCGCGACTTCATGGACCCGTATGATGACTATACTCTGGAATTTTGACTTAGATCTCTTCATGAAAGTTGTAGGGGACCTCTTGAAGTAAAATATATCCAAATTTCAGAGGAAACGAAGAAGAATAGGTAGGTGAAAACTCATTATTTCGGAGAAACATACACTGGACGTTTCGGTGTTAGATACAGAAGCTTCGTGTGACTGTAGAAAATAATCTAAAACGAATTTGGCTTATAAGTCTTCACGAAAAATATACTTTAGTGTTTTGGCTATAACCTGGTAAAATATAATAATTTTTGGAGGTCGTTTGGATATTTTAATCAAATTATTTTGGAAACGGTGCATTCTGTTTTCATCCGAAATTACATGCTGTATTTGTGTAAATTGTAACTTTGTGTGGATTTCGATTGGCTATGTGTTTTTCATGAAATTATTACCCTATTGTCTTGTCTATCACTTGCCTTAATTTTATGATTTTTGAGAATCATATGGATATTTAACTTAAATATTTTCGAAAGTGGTACAAGCTGGAATTTAAATAAATTTCAAAAAGGGCATGATAAATGGATTATTTTAAATGGTACGAATTCCATAAATTTTATTTTATGAATGATTGTGTCTTGCTGCATGTATGATGATGACTGATTATGCATGTATAGATCGAAGGAGGAAAGTGATTTTGTTTGACATTCATCATGTACCATGCTGAATTGAGACCGAAATTGGTGAACATGAATAATGATAAATGAGGAAACTGTTTGTGGCGGATGATAATGCCCTGGGAGTATCAGGATGCTTGGGATGGGGGGTGCCGGATGCCCGGAATGTATAGAGATACATTGCCGGATGGCCCTGGGAGTATCAGGACGCCTGGAATGGTTGGGTGACAGAAGCCTCGGAGGTCTTTGCCCGAGGGGATGCCTCGTGATGCCAGTTGGGATGCGAGATGCCCGGGATGTGGGGGTGACGGATGCCCGGTGGCCTTAAATGGCTGAATGCCGGAGGTTTTTCTCGCGATGCCAGGATGGGGTGCGAGTGTAAAGTGTGGGATGGAATTGATGATCCCGAGTAAGAATGATGTGGTGATCGAATTGAAAGTTAAAAGTGGGAATTGAATCATACATATATGATATGATATGATGATGATCACTTATGACATGATGGCATGCATATATGATATGATATGATGATGATATGTCTATGACATAATGATGATGGCATGTGTACGATGTGATGATGACATATGATATGATGATGATATGTCTATGACATAATGATGATGGCATGTGTATGATGTGATGATGACATATGATATGATGATACATGTGTATAACATGATGATGATAACTTATGACATGATGGCATGCATATATGATATGATATGATGATGATATGTCTATGAAATAATGATGATGGCATGTGTACGATGTGATGATGACATATGATATGATGATGATATGTCTATGACATAATGATGATGGCATGTGTATGATGTGATGATGACATATGATATGATGATACATGTGTATAACATGATGATGATAACTTATGACATGATGGCATGCATATATGATATGATATGATGATGATATGTCTATGTCATAATGATGATGGCATGTGTACGATGTGATGATGACATATGATATGATGATGATATGTCTATGACATAATGATGATGGCATGTGTATGATGTGATGATGACATATGATATGATGATACATGTGTATAACATGATGTTGATAACCTATGACATGATGGCATGTATGTGTTATGATTGTGATGAGCATGTATGATGGTATATGCATGGCTTCGAGGTAAGTAATGCTTGGAATGCATTTATGACATGTATTATGCTATGATTGTATTGCATGATGTTTTGAGTGGTTATCGGATCTTTTACCCGCCGAGTGGTTTCACCCCGGGGACCAACATTTCAGATTAGTAGGATGCCGCTCCCTGCTGTCACGAGGGGCGTGTTTTACGGCCTACCCTCCGATGTAGAGGTCAAGTGCGAGGAGTTTGACTATCCCTCCGTTCCCGAACTGACGTCTATTCGAGTGCGCTATTTAGTTATGTACGATGTGGGCCTAGCTGGGGGCCCTGTTATCCAGGAGTTCATATCCTTCCATGTTCGCCGAGACGGAGCGATGCGTGGGATGTTACCGCCGCCACCGGCTGATGCATCGGGATGGGTGTGAAGGCCCGTACATGACAAGTAGGAGCTGAAACTTTTTGGGATGGTTAGCCAACACTAGTGATGGGGGATCTTGCATGTGAATCGTAGTGGGTCGACTGTTTCTTTTTGGTGTTTAGGCCGAGTGTGGCTATATGTCCTGGCCTTTCTTTTGATGTATCGGCCCAAGGAAGCCCATCTTGAAAATATGTAAATAAAGTGTCATGGCTTTGTTTTTATTTAAATGTTTAGTGGTGTGCAATTGTATCATGGTTAATGGAGGGGGAGATGGTGATGCTAAATTTTGCTTCCGCTATGTGAGTCACGTTGGGACCGTTTTCATAAAAAAAAAAAAAAGTGTCTATGATTTACAATGCTTCTTCTAAGAGATGTAATCAGGTGTAACGTTTGGTGCCTGTGGCGACCCAAGAGGGATTCGGGGTGCCAGAGCGCCCCTTTTTGGTATCAAAGCGAATGGTTATAGGTGGAGTGATAAGGAGCCTCATTTGGAAATTGAGGAACATGATGACAATGCCCACCATAGGATATAAAACAAAATAATTGAATAACGGGTGATGAGTATTCACTCGTAGATCTCTAGTAGTTGGTTTTGAGTTGACTTTAGGTACCAGTAACATGTATATGTTATTTATGTAGTATTAGTTGCTTTGAATGGAGATAGTGAGTCTCAGATTTTCTTGAGGCAATGCTTGGAAATTGCAGGAAAGTCATGGTGCGAGCTGGAAGTGCTCATCCATCGAGGGCTGAAGCCTCTGCTGCAAGGGCTGAACCCCGAATGGAAGACATCCTGTAGGCATTGGCCAACAATGGAAATCTGATGGAAAGGCAGGCGCAGCAACAGCTCGGAGCAGAACGCCGTACTCAAGGACTGGTGGAGCAATTTCTGAAGCTGAAGCCACCTAAGTTCAATGGAATGGGAAGTCCTGAGGAGGCGGAACAATGGATTGATGGGATGGAACAAATTTTCCAGCTGTTGGACTGCACTGATGCTGAGAAAATAACTTTGGCAGAGTACCAGTTGGAGGGAAATGCAAAGTTTTGGTGGAGAGCTTCGAAGGACATAATCTTTCCACCAGGTACTGATGTTAACTAGGAAGAGTTTGTTAGAGCTTTCAATAGGAAGCATTTTTCTGACTGTGCTAAGGATAGGAAAATTACAGAATTTGTTCAACTAGAACAAAAGGAGCTGACAGTGGACTAGTATGAAGCTAGATTTTCTGAACTGTCTAGGTATGCTCCTAGATTGATTGAGGATCAGGAAGAAAAGGCTAAGAGATTTCTGAAAGGGTTGAGAACTGACATTAGAAAGCAACTAGTGCCTTTGAACATAATAGATTATAATGAGATTTATGAAAGGGCACAGTTAGTGGAGCAGGAACTGTTGAGAGAACGGTCAGAGTTTAAGAAATCGTTGAATTATAATGATGTGAGAAGGGGAAAGAGACCTTATTCTGGTCAAGGTCAGACCTGGAATGTGAAGAAGAAGAGTAATTTTGGGAATTTTGGGGGAGCAAGAAGTGGTCTGAATATAGGGAAAGCACCCTATCAGCCTGGTGTTTGTCAAAGGTGTAATGAGCGACATGGCCTAGGACCTTGCATTGGACGATTAAAATGTTTTGGTTGTGGACAAGTGGGTCATCTTAGGAGAAGTTGCCCACAAGAGAGGTCACAAGTGAGTGTTGGCTCGGTGCGACAGGGATATCAGAGTGCTGTTAGATCAAACTTACAAGGAAATCCTCAGAGGCCACCAGCACAAGGAAGGGTGTATGCGGTTACCCAAGAGGAAGCAGAAGCTTCCAAAAATGTTATCTCAGGTACGGTCCTTATAAATGATAGAAAGGCATATGCATTGTTTGATACGGGTGCAACGCGTTCATTTGTGTCTGAAAGATATAGACGTTTGAATAGAATAGAAGTTATGCCTCTTGAGACGCCTCTTTGTGTTTCCACGCCTTTAAAGGATATGGTATTGTCTACGCTGGTGTGTGGGAATTGTAAGATATCAATGGGAGGAAAAGATATGAAAATAGACTTGGTTGTAATGACTATGTATGATTTTGATGTTATCATAGGAATGGATTGGCTTCGTAAGTATCGAGCCAAAATGGATTGTTATAGAAGAGTGATCCAATTTGTTTTGCCTGATCAGTCTAGTTGTGAATTTTTGGGAGGTCAGATCAATCTACCTATAGCACTTATTTCGGCAGTAGAAGCTTGTGCGTTACTTGACAAAGGATGTCAAGGATACCTGGCCATAGTTAGAGATTATGCAAGGGAGGAGCCTAAACTTGAGGAAGTTCGAGTAGTTAATGAATTTCAAGATGTATTTCCTGAGGAATTGCCTGGATTGCCGCCAGAGCGGGAGATTGAGTTTGAAATTGAGTTAATGCTTGGAACAGGACCTATATCAAAAGCCCTATATAGGATGGCCTTAGTCAAATTGAAGGAATTGAAAGTGCAACTACAGGAGTTGCTTGACAAAGGATTCATTAGACCAAGTGCTTCACCTTGGGGTGCACCGGTCTTGTTTGTGAAAAAGAAAGATGGATCGATGCGCTTGTACATTGACTATAGGCAGCTGAACCAAGTGACCATTAAGAATAAGTATCCTTTGCCTAGAATTGATGACCTGTTTGACCAACTCCAGGGAAGTTCGGTTTTCTCTAAGATGGACTTAAGGTCGGGATACCATCAGCTAAGAATTAAGAAAGAGGATATTCCTAAGACTGCATTCAGGACTCGTTATGGACACTACGAGTTCCTTGTTATGCCATTTGGATTGACTAACGCGCCGGCTGCATTTATGGATTTAATGAATAGGATATATAAGCCTTATTTAGACCAGTTTGTGATTGTATTTATCGACGATATTCTGGTATATTCGAAAGGGCCTAAAGAGCATGAACGGCATTTGAGGATAGTTTTGCAGACTCTGAAAGAGCATAAGTTGTATGCCAAGTTTAGTAAGTGTGAGTTCTGGTTAGACCAAATAATATTTTTAGGGCATGTGGTGTCAGGAAAAGGAATTGCAGTAGACCCGGCAAAAGTTGAAATGGTAGTAAATTGGCCGAGACCAACGACACCCACTGAAATACGAAGTTTCTTAGGATTGGCTGGTTATTATAGGAGGTTTATTGAAGGATTTTCGCAATTGGCAGGTCCTTTAACTAAATTGACCCGAAAGAATGTGAAGTTTGAATGGAATGGAGAATGTGAAAGGAGTTTCCAGGAGCTTAAAAGGAAATTGACCTCAGCTCCAATCCTGACTATACTGACTGGACCTGATGGTTTTACAGTGTATAGCTATGCATCTCACAAAGGGCTAGGATGTGTTTTGATGCAGCATGGCAAGGTCATAGCCTATGCATCTAGACAATTAAAACCCCATGAACTGAATTACCCAACGCATGATTTAGAGCTAGCAGCTATAGTGTTTGCCTTGAAGATATGGAGACACTATTTGTATGGGGAGAAGTTTGAGATTTATACGGATCATAAGAGCTTGAAATATCTGTTCTCACAAAAGGAGTTGAACATGAGACAAAGGAGGTGGATGGAGTTGTTAAAGGATTATGATTGTGAGATAAGATACCATCCAGGGAAAGCGAATAGGGTAGCAGATGCTCTTAGTCGTAAGACGGCTGTGGAAATGGCTAGTTTAAGAATGGCAGAATGGGGGTTGATGGAGTCTATAGTAGACTCAGAGTTTAAATTTGAAATGGATTGTCTTACTGGTATGCTTAGTGCATTAAGAATAGAACCCGAGATTATTCAGAAGGTTAAAATCTTGCAAGGATCTGACCCAGAGATTTTGAAAGTGAAAGATGCTATGTCTTTAGGAAAAAGACCAGAATTTCAAGTCTCTGATGATGGAGTGGTAAGATGCCAAGGACGACTCTGTGTTCCCGACAATGAAGAATTAAAGAAGGAAATTCTGTCGGAGGCGCATAGGAGTAATTATAGTATCCATCCGGGAAGTACAAAGATGTACAGGAATTTGCGTCAGCAATTTTGGTGGAATGGTATGAAAGTAGATACGGCTAAGTACGTTTCTCAATGTTTGACGTGCCAGCAAGTAAAAGCGGAGCATCGTAAACCCGCAGGACTTTTGAGACCATTAGACATTCCAGAATGGAAATTGGAACATATAACGATGGACTTCATACAATGATTGCCAAGGACATCAAGTGGCCATGATTCTATCTGGGTTATAGTAGACCGTTTGACTAAATCGGCTCATTTTCTAGCAATTCGCATGGACTACCCAATGGATAAATATGCAGATATGTATGTAAGTCAAGTGGTACGCTTACTTGGTGTTCCAATGACTATTACCTCAGATCGGGATTCGAGATTTACTTCGAACTTTTGGCGAAGTCTTCAAGTCACATTAGGAACTAAACTTCAATTTAGTACTGCTTTTCACCCTCAAACAAATGGACAAACAGAAAGAGTAATTCAGACATTAGAGGATATGTTGAGGGCTTGTGTAATTGATTTCAAAGGAAATTGGGATGAAAGATTGCATTTGGTAGAGTTTGCCTATAATAATAGTTTTCAGAAAAGTATAGACATGGCTCCCTATGAAGCATTATATGAGAGGAGATGTAGGACTCCTGTCTGTTGGAATGAAGTAGGTGAAAGGAAATTGACAGGACCTGAATTGGTACAAGTTACCACTAAGGCTGTTGAGATTATCAAAGAAAGACATCAAACAGCTCAAAGTAGGCAGAAAGACTACGTGGATAAGTGTAGAAGGCCCTTTAGAATTTAGTGTAGGAGACCATGTATTCCTTAAGGTATCTCCAATGAAAGGGATATCTCGGTTTGGAATGAAGGGTAAGTTAAGCCCTAGATTTGTTGGACCTTTTGAGATACTCGAAAGGATAGGGGATGTAGCTTATCGCTTAGCGCTACCTCCTAACTTAGGAAATTTGCATGATGTGTTTCATGTATTGATGTTGAGGAAGTACCAGCCGGATCCTGGTCACATACTCGATCATGAAGCCATCAAAGTGGATGAGAAAGTGAGGTACATCGAAGAGCCTGTGCAGATATTGGATCGAAAGGAACAAATTCTTAGGACTAAGAAGATCCCATTGGTTAAGGTATTATGGTGACATCATGATATGGAGGAAGCCACATGGGAAAGTGAGGATCAGATGAAGGAAAAGTACCCTTACTTGTTTCAAGAAGGCACGAGTGGTGTCTAATTTCGAGGACGAAATTCTCTAAGGAGGGGAGAATTGTGGCATCCCAAAAATTCAAGACAAGCTCTAAGGTGTATTAAAGCCCATAATTAGGTAATGAAATTACCTATGGTTTATGCTCTAGCCATTAGTTTTCTTAAGGCTAAGTGATATGTGCTTCTGTTCATGAATTTTTGAAATTAGGACTATGGGATAAATTAATGAGAATAATCTATGCTTGGCTATGCACCTCATAGATTAGATTCCTATAAATAAAATGTTACAAGATTTTTGGCCATGTGGAATTTAGTAATTAAATTCTTAAAGGAAGAATAGAAAAAGGGAAAATTTTGATTTTTAATTAGGATTGGGCCTTAGGCCCAAAAGGTGGATTTTAATGGGCCAAGTTGGCCGGCCCATTAAAGCCCACAAGTGGGCTGCTGTCGACCAAGGGGGAGGGGGAGTGGCCGGCCCACTTCTTCCAAGCCCAAGCCCAAAAGCCCATGCATGAGCATTGACAAGTGGCAAAAGGGAGATGGCATGCATTGGCCATTGGTAAGGCAAGTGATGATTGCAAATTGGGGAAATAAAAGGAAGAGGAGAGAGAGAGGGTGGCCGGTTGGGTTACCGTCCAAGTGAGGGAGAGAGAGAGAGAGAGAATCGTGCGAGAGAGGGAGAGAGTGAGGCCGAGAGAGGAGAAGCCGAGAGGGAGGAAGGAGCTCGCCGCCCGTTCGCCGCCGTGTGCTCGTCGCTAGCTAGGTTTAGAGGCAAGTTGGGATCCGCTTTCTACTCTTGCTTGAATGTCTTGCATGTGTGGTCGGAATCTAGGATGTTTGGAGGCAAGGAAGTGAAGCTAATGTGGTTTGTTCTTGAGTTTGCATGCTGTTTTCGTGAGATCCGCCTGATCCAGAATCTTGTGAGAGCTTGCACGCATGTTTTGAATTGAATTTTGACTTTGATTTCTTCATGAAAGTTGTAGCCAACATCTTAAAATACAACATAATAAACTTTGGTACAAAATGATGGATATTTGATGGGTCAAACTCTCATCCTACGGAGACACCAGATCTGGAACGATTTCACTGACCTTTCGGTGGATTTGTGGTTGCATGTTGATTTTTACTAAGAATATCTTTTCGACTACTTCATGAAAATTGTAGAGAACATCTTGAAGTTTAACATAATTAAATTTTAAGTAAAATGAACAAGTGTAGCCTAGTGAATCAACTTACTCTTGAAAACCGTAGATCTGCAGACGCGGTACAGGATACCCGAGACTTCATGGACCCGTATGATGACTATAATCTGGAATTTTGACTTAGATCTCTTCATGAAAGTTTTAGGGGACCTCTTGAAGTAAAACATATCCAAATTTCAGAGGAAACGAAGAAGAATAGGTAGGTGAAAACTCATTATTGCGGAGAAACATACACTGGACGTTTCGGTGTTAGATTCAGAAGCTTCGAGTGACTGTAGAAAATAATCTAAAACTAATTTGGCTTAGAAGTCTCATGAAAAATCTAATTTAGTGTCTTGGCTATAACCTGGTAAAATTTCATAATTTTCGGAGGTCGTTTGGATATTTTAATCAAATTATTTCGGAAACGGTGCATTCTGTTTTCATCCAAAATTACATGCTGTATTTGTGTGAATTGTAACTTTGTGTGGAATTCGATTGGCTATGTGTTTTTCATGAAATTATTACCCTATTGTCTTGTCTATCACTTGCCTTAATTTTATGATTTTTGAGAATCATATGGATATTTAACTTAAATATTTTCGAAAGTGGTACAAGCTGGAATTTAAATAAATTTCAAAAGGGCATGATAAATGGATTATTTTAAATGGTACGAATTCCATAAATTTTATTTTATGAATGATTGTGTCTTGCTGCATGTATGATGATGACTGATTATGCATGTATAGATCGAAGGAGGAAAGTGATTTTGTTTGCCATTCATCATGTACCATGCTGAATTGAGACCGAAATTGGTGAACATGAATAATGATAAATGAGGAAACTATTTGTGGCGGATGATAATGCCCTGGGAGTATCAGGATGCCCGGGATAGGGGGTGTCGAATGCCCGGAATGTATAGAGATACATTGCCGGATGGCCCTGGGAGTATCAGGATGCCCGGAATGGTTGGGTGCCGGAAGCCTCGGAGGTCTTTGCTTGAGGGGATGCCTCGTGATGCCAGTTGGGATGCGAGATGCCCGGGATGTGGGGGTGCCGGATGCCCGGTGGCCTTAAATGGCTGAATGCCGGAGGTTTTTCTCGCGATGCCAGGATGGGGTGCGAGTGTAAAGTGTTGGATGGAATTGATGATCCCGAGTAAGAATGATGTGGTGATCGAATTGAAAGTTAAAAGTGGGAATGGAATCATGCATATATGATATGATATGATGATGATCACTTATGACATGATGGCATGCATATATGATATGATATGATGATGATCACTTATGACATGATGCCATGCATATATGATATGATATGATGATGATCACTTATGACATGATGGCATGCATATATGATATGATATGCTGATGATATGTCTATGACATAATGATGATGGCATGTGTATGATGTGATGATGACATATGATATGATGATACAGGTGTATAACATGATGATGATAACTTATGACATGATGGCATGCATATATGATATGATATGATGATGATATGTCTATGACATAATGATGATGGCATGTGTACGATGTGATGATGACATATGATATGATGATGATATGTCTATGACATAATGATGATGGCATGTGTATGATGATGATGACATATGATATGATGATACATGTGTATAACATGATGATGATAACTTATGACATGATGGCATGCATATATGATATGATATGATGATGGTATGTCTATGACATAATGATGATGGCATGTGTACGATGTGATGATGACATATGATATGATGATGATATGTCTATGACATAATGATGATGGCATGTGTATGATGTGATGATGACATATGATATGATGATACATGTGTATAACATGATGATGATAACTTATGACATGATGGCATGCATATATGATATGATATGATGATGATATGTCTATGACATAATGATGATGGCATGTGTACGATGTGATGATGACATATGATATGATGATGATATGTCTATGACATAATGATGATGGCATGTGTATGATGTGATGATGACATATGATATGATGATACATGTGTATAACATGATGATGATAACCTATGACATGATGGCATGCATATATGATATAATATGATGATGATATGTCTATGAAATAATGATGATGGCATGTGTACGATGTGATGATGACATATGATATGATGATGATATGTCTATGACATAATGATGATGGCATGTGTATGATGTGAGGATGACATATGATATGATGATACATGTGTATAACATGATGATGATAACCTATGACATGATGGCATGTATGTGTTATGATTGTGATGAGCATGTATGACGGTATATGCATAGCTTCGAGGTAAGTAATGCCTGGAATGCATGTATAACATGTATTATGCTATGATTGTATTGCATGATGCTTTGAGCGATTATCGGATCTTTTACCTGCTGAGTGGCTGTACTCACCCCTTTTGGGGACCAACATTTCATATTAGTATGATGCAGCTCCCTGCTGTCACGAGGGGTGTGTTTTACGGCCTACCTTCCGATGTAGAGGTCGAGTGCGAGGAGTTTGACTGTCCCTCCGTTCCCGAACTGACGTATATTCGAGTGCACTGTTTAGTTATGTAGGATGTGGGCCTGGCTGGGGGCCCTGTTATCCAGGAGTTCATATCCGTCCATGTTCGCCGAGACGGAGCGATGCGTGGGATGTTACCGCCGCCACCGGCTGATGCACCGGGATGGGTGTGAAGGCCCGTATGTGACGAGTAGGAGCCGAAACTTTTTGGGATGGTTAGCCGACACTAGTGATGGGGATCTTGCACGTGAGTTGTAGTGGGTCGACTGTTTCTTTTTGGTGTTTTAGGCCGAGTGTGGCTATATGTCCTGGCCTTCTTTTGATGTATCGACCCAAGAAAGCCCATCTTGAAAATATGTAAATAAAGTGTCATGGCTCTGTTTTTATTAAAATGTTTAGTGGTGTGAAATTGTATCATGGTTAATGGAGGGGGAGATGGTGATGCTAAATTTTGCTTCCGTTATGTGAGTCGCGCTGGGACCGTTTTCAAAAAAAAAAAAATGTCTATGATTTACGACGCTTCTTCTAAGAGATGTAATCAGGTGTAACGTTTGGTGCCTGTGGCGACCCAAGAGGGATTTGGGGTGCCACACTTTCCCCCTCCTTCTCCTTCCCAGCCGGTTGACACACACACCCCTCCCTCCATTCCAACCATCTGAAGCTCAGCAAAAGCAGAGAAGTCGACCGAACCAACTCCCTTTCGTCGTTGACGCTCGCCGAAGCTGGAGCACTACCGTCTGCCCATCGCAAGCAGCATCGTCGCTGCTCGCATCCCCTACTCACCGTGTGGCCCTGGCCAGCTCACATGTGCAACAAGTCACCAGGCCACCATACGTCGCCGTCGTGGTTGCCGAAGCTGTCGTCTACCCGCCTGCACAGCCATCCAAGCCTCCTAGCCTTGCCGTGCTTGTTTCTAGCTTAATCGGCCCTGGAGCAGCCTTGTTCAGCCTAAGACAAGAACCTAACAGAGTGGGTCTCGCCAGCACTGTTTGGCCCGTTTTGGTGGCCTTCCAGACCTTGAAAAGCACACCTGCTTTGGAGTTTGTCGATCCTCTCTGCGTCCCCGTCGTTGTGGTCTGAGCGAATCGTTAATCAAGTGAGTTTAACTCACTAATCCTTGCTTAGTAAGTTAATGACGCTTAATGGTTGATTAGTTTAGTCTAAGCTAGGATTAAGTGGTTAGTTAGAATAGATTAGTAATTTAGTTAATCGATATTGCATGTTAGGTGGTTAGTTTAATGTAATTAGTAACTAGATAAGCTCTAGTATTTATTTAAAATGGTTCAGAATTTTTTCGAGCCAGTTTTGGTATTTAATTAGGCTTTTCCAGCCTAAGTGTGCATTTTTGCTATTTATTGGTATTAATTAATTAATTTTCGTAATTATTTAATTAATTACTATTTTCCGAAAATTAGACCGAGATAGTTGGTGACCGGAATTTTATGTTGATTGCAATGGTATGATCTGTTTATTTAATTGTGTGCTATTTGGTGCAATTTGAGTGTTGATTTCAATTTTAGGGTATTTATCCCAAAATTTAATATTTTCGGTAATTAATTAAAAAATACCGTGCGTCGGTTTACAACGGCAAAAATATGTTTATGGATTAGTGAAATTAGTGTGATTTTTAAGGGGAAAATATTATATTTTAGCTAAGGCCGACCATATACCCACACACGATTATTTTTATCAGATACGATAAAAATGGTGAAAATGTTAGATGGTCAGGATGGTATACTATATCACGCTGAGGGCTTTGATATGTCTACTTAGCGTGAGCAGTATACCTTATCAACTTAGAGTGAGCAGTATCAGTATATTATATCAACCTGAGGGCCTCAATATGTCAGCTTAGCGCGAGCAGTATAGTTATCGACTTAGAGTGAGCTATACTATCTATTTCCAGCTTAGAGTGAGCAGACCTTGATTTGATCAGACTTTATAGATAGTTTGAATGGGCCGACCGAAAGAAGGTCGTGATGATATGGAATTGACTAAGTCGATTAATCGATGGTTCAATCTGATTGGTTGAAATGATTGGATGGTTATTTGAATTATACTGTCTTGCAGGAAGGAACTGAGGCAAAGATAAGTCCTCTGATTTGTGCTTATGCTTAGGCAGCCCTTGGGGAGTATTTTCTTCCTAGTTGGGTCTTAGGGGGTGAACTTGCTGAGACGTCGCCTCACCTCATTGTGGGATAACACTTTTAAGTCCCTAGATGGTAGCTCCTCCTGAGCATTTTGGTCAACCGAAGAAGGTCATAGAGCAGAGGTACTTCATTATGTTTCATGGGGACCCTAAGGGATGGGAGTACGAACTTGTGCGGTCTGTGGTCTGGGTTGATGTGAGTTTACTAAAAAATGTAGCTCATCAATACAGATCATGGTACCGTCAAGATCAGAATGGCCAGAGAGAGGGCCCCATACTGGAATTTGAGGTACCTTAGTACGTGCTAGAGGTTGCTTTTGGGAAAAGCATGGCAGATCCTCCAGAAGGTTCAGTAGTGGACATAGACCCGGACCTATCAGATCCAGGGTCTTCGATATATTCTGAAAGGGACTTGAATGCTTGAGGACCTATAGCCTAAACCCCCCCTATTTCGCAGACTCTGTTTATATATGTATCGAATGGTTTATATAAGACTTGGTTGATATGTATATATAAAGGCGTGTTTTGTAGTTTCAAAATTTATGGCCCTACTTTCCTATCTCATCTCGTTGTTGTCTAAGAATTATTTATTTACTTCCGCATGCGCATTTAAAATCGAGGGGTCGGCGACGCGTCCTGGGACGTCGCTATTTAATCAACCATAGGGGAATGGGCACGTGCTCGGAGGATCGGGGCGTGACATCCCCGTTTAGTGGTATCAGAGCAAGGTTAGTGATTAGAGTGATAAGGTGCGAAAGTTCGTGGGATAGTTAATAGGATTGGCCTTTATTTCATGCTTGCACATGTCTGTCATAGCTGATTGGTAGAAAATTGTTTGTTTGTGTGGATCGCTCAGTTGCTAATTCTGTTTGGAATTGGAAATAGGCTTCTTTAAAGAAATCTCAGAATGAGTGATTAGGAGCTAAGGACTCCTAGGAAGCATACCATAGGGCCCGTGACTCGAGGTAGGATGCCGACGAGGGTCGATACCCAATGAAGCCATGGTAGGGCGCCAGCTCAGGCTAGCATCACTAGAGTGGCACCGCCGTCTATTGGTGATGGGGTTGTAGCTCCTAGTGAGGAGGAAAGAGTTGTCCTGATAGTAAATCAACTATAAGGTAACGCGAACACCTAGTAGAGAGCAGCCGAAGATAAATACTTTTTGGGTAGTGCCTGAGAGCAAATTATGGAGGAATTTCAGTGCCTCCGCCAAGGGACGATGACCATTGACTAGTACGAGGTCAATGTGGCACCCCGAATCCCCTTAGGTCGCCACAGGCACCAAACGTCACACCTAATTACCTCTCTCAAAAGAAGCGTCGTAAATCATAGACATCTTTTTTTTTTTTTCTGAAAAACGGTCCCAGCGCAACTCATTAGCGGAAGCAAAATATAATATCGCCATCTCCCCCTCCATCAACCATGATACAATTTGCACACCACTAATCATCATAATAAAAGACAAAGCCATGACACTTTATTTACATATTTTCAAGATGGGTTTCCTTGGGTCAGTACATCAAAAGAAAGGCCATGACATGGAGCCACACTCGGCCTAAACCCCAAAAAGAAACATTCGACCCACTACGATAATCGTGAAAGATCCCCCATCACTCGTGTCGGCTAACCATTCCAAAAAGTTTCAGCTTCTAATTGTCACGTACGAGCCCTCACACCCATCCCGATGCATCAGGCAGTGGCAGCGGTAACATCCCACACATCACTCCGTTCCGACGTACATAGACGGATACGAACTCCTAGATAACAGGGCCCCCAGCCAAGGCCACATCGTACATAACTAAACAGCGCACTCAACCTCTACATCGGAAGGTAGGCCGTAAAACACGCCCCGCGTGACAGCAGGGAGCGGCATCCTACTAATCTGAAATGTTGGTCCCCAAAAGGGGTGAGTACAGCCACTCAGCAGATAAAAGATCCGATAACCACTCAAAGCATCATACAATCCAATCATAGCATAATACATGTCATACATACATTCCAGGCATCATTCCAGGCATCACTTACCTTGAAGCCATGCATATACCATCATACATCTTCATCACAATCATAACACATACATACCATCATGTCATAGGTTATCATCATCATGTCATACACATGTATCATCATCATCCTCATGTCGTACACATGTATCATCATATCATAGGTCATCATCATATCATACACATGCCATCATCATTATGTCATAGATATATCATCATAATCATATCATATTTGCATATCATCATGCCATAAGTGATCATCATCATATCATATCATATATGCATATCATCATGCCATAAGTGATCATCATCATATCATATCATATTTGCATATCATCATGCCATAAGTGATCATCATCATATCATATCATATCATATCATATCATATATGCATGATTCAATTTCCACTTTTAACTTTCAATTCGATCACCACATCACTCTTACTCGGGATCATCAATTTCATCCCATACTTTACCACTCGCACCCCAACCTGGCATTGCGAGAAAAACCTCCGGCATTCAACCATTTAAGGCCACCGAGCATCCGGCAACCCCACTCTCCGGGCATCTCACATCCCAACCAGCATCACGAGGCATCCCCTCGGGCAAAGACCTCCGAGGCTTCCGGCACCCAACCATTCCGGGCATCTCGAAACTTCCGAGGACATCCGGCCATGTATCTCCATACATTCCGGCCATCCGGCACCCCTCATCCCGGGCATCCTGATACTCCCAGGACATTATCATCCGCCTCGTCAATTTCCTCATTCATCATTGTTCATGTTTACCAATTCATGCCTCAACTCAGCATGGCGCACAATATAATGGCAAACAAGATCACTTTCATCCTTTGATTCACACATGCATCTCAATTCATTATCATGCATGCATCAAGACACCATCATCCAATCCATACAAAATTCCAGCAAGTACCATTTTTAGAAAATATTTAAATTAAATATCCATATGCTTCTCAAAAATCATGAAATTAAGACATGTGATAGACAAGACAATAAGATAGCAATTTCATGAAAAGCACATGCCCAATAGAATTCCACACAAGAAGGTGCAATTCACACAAAACAGCATGCAGTTTCGGATAGAGACAGAATGCACAGTTTCCGAAATAATTTGATTAAAATATCCAAACGACCTCCGAAAATTATGATATTTTACCAGGTTATATTCAAGACACTAACGTATAAATTTCATGAAGAAATCTAGGCCAAATTCGTTTTAGATTATTTTCTATAGTCATACGAAGCTTCTGGATCTAGCACCGAAACGTCCAGTGTATGTTTCTGCGAAATACTGAGTTTTCACCCCTTTATTCTTCTTTGTTTCCTCTGAAATTTGGATATATTTTACTTCAAGATGTCCCCTACAACTTTAATTAAGGAACCTAAGTTAAATGTTTATATTATAGTCATCATATGGGTCCATGAAGTCTCGGGTGTCCAGTACCGTGTTTCCAGATCTACCATTTTCACGAGTAAGTCGATTTACTAGGCTACACTTGTTCATTTTACTCCAAATTTGAGTATGTTGGTACTTAAGATGTTCTCTACAAGTTTCATGAAGAATTTGAAAATATATTCTTAGTAAAAATCAACATGCAACCACAAATCCACCGAAAGGTCAGTGAAATCGTTCCAGATCTAGCGTCTTCGTAGGGTGAGAGTTTAACCCCTTAAATATCCGTCATTTTATCCCAAATTGTATCATGTTATATTTTAAGATGTTGGCTACAACTTTCATGAAGGAATAAAAGTCAAAATCGAACTCAAAACATGCATGCAAGCTCTCACAAGATTCTGGGTCATGCGGATCTCACGAAAACAGCATGCAAACTCAAGAACAAGTCATTCTAGCTTCGGTTTCTCCCTCCTAATCACCCAAAATTCGACACTACTCCAAACATACATGCAACACACACATGCAAGAGTAGAAAATGGATCTCAACTTGCCTCTAGACCGAACGAACAGCAGCAAGCGGACGGCACACCGGCGACGGACGGACGGCATGCGGCAGCGACTCCTTCTCCCTCTCGGCCTCCCTCTCTCTCTCTCAGCGATTCCCTCTCTCTCGCAACTCACTCTCTCTCTCTCTCACTTGGATGGTAACCCAACCGGCCACCCTCTCTCTCTCCTCTTCCTTTTATTTCCCCAATTCCTCATCATTTGCAATGATGAGCTTGCCTCTCCAATGGCCAATGCATGCCATCTTCCTTTTTGCCACTTGGCAAAGCCCATGCAATGGGCCAGCCACTCTCCTTTGGGCCTCACTTGGGCCGGCGACAGCCCCTCCATGGCTTCCATTGGGCCGACCAGCTTGGCCCATCTTAGGCCCATCCCTTTTTGGGCCTAAGACCCAAGCTTAATTACCCTAAAATCAACCCTTTTAAAATTACTTAAATCCCTATTAAATTGAAGTACTAGATTACAATTTAAGATAATTATACACTTGAAATTATAATTCCATAAGTTCCAATTTGTCACACATACATGGCCAAAGTCTCGTATCATTTTATTCATAGGAATCTAATCTATGAGGTGCATAGCCAAGCATAGGTTATTCTCATTAATTTATCCCATAGTCCTAATTTCAAAAATTCATGAACACAAGCACAAACACATAGCCTTAAGAGAAAACTAATGGCTAAAACATAAATCATAAGTAATTTCATTACCTAATTACGAGCTTTAATTCCCCTAGGGGTTGTCTTGAATTTTGGGATGCCACAGTCAAGTTCGCGGAGCTTTCTCAATATGCTCCGAGGTTGATAGAGGAGCCAAAAGATAAGGCTTGAAGGTTCAAGAATGGCCTTCGACTAGAATTAAAACAACCGCTGGTGCCGTTTGATCTGAAGGACTATCGTGAAGTGTACAATCGAGCCCAGTTGATCGAAAGACGTTTGAACAAACAAGCTGCCTCGTCTGGATCAAGGTTTAATTCGAGTAGAGAAGGGATTTGACATGGAAAGAGGCCCATGACTTGAGGAAAGTTCCATGTTCCACCCAACAGGAAGGGTGGAATTGGGAGCCAGCGCCAAGTCAGAATGGCGTATGTGGCCTCTGTGGAAGATGACATGGTACAACCCCATGCCCTCAAAGAACAGGCGTTTGTTTTGAATGTGGCTAGCAGGGTCACATGGCCAGAGATTATCCTAAAAGGCCAAGAGGACAACCGCAGTTACCGCCACCACCACCGTTGGGTCAGATCAGGGGATTCGTGCCACAGAACGCATAGCAGGGTGAACAAATGAGACCTCCAACTCAAGGGACAGTGTATGCCATCACGAGAGATCAAGCAAAGGACGTGCCTGATGTGATTACAGGTACGGTTTCGCTGAACGACCATGCTGCTTATGCTATATTCGACCCTGGAGCGACTCATTCTTTTATTGCTGAGCAATATGTTAAGTTGATAGGATTAAGTCATGAGTTGCTAGAGTCAGTGGTTAGCATATCTACACCGTTGAAGGATAAGGTGTTATCTGCATTGGGTTGTTCTGATTGCAAGTTAGCAATTAGTGAGCGAGAGGGGAGGATAGATTTATTAGTCCTAGCCATGTATGACTTTGATTTGATAATTAGCATAGGCTGGCTCACCAAGCAACGAGTTAAGATGGACTATTATCATAAAGCGATTCAATTTGACCCATTAGGGGGTGAGAGTTTCGAGTTTGTTGCAAATAGAGAAGGACCCTCGATTACACTGATCTCGTCGCTTGAGGCAACCCGTTTGTTAAACAAGGGTTGCAAGATTACCTGGCAATTGTTGTGGATATGACAGTTGAGGAGCTGAAGATCGAAGATACAGTGGTGCAAGAATTTCCAAATGTATTCCCAAAGGAATTGCCAAGCTTACCGCTAGAGAGAGAGATCGAGTTCGTGATTGAATTAGCGCCTGGGACAGAGCAATCTCTAAGGCTCCTTATCGAATGTCATTTTCGGAGTTGAAAGAACTGAAGCTGCAGATGCAGGAGTTGTTGGATAAGCGATTCATACATCCCAGTGCATCACCTTGGGGAGGACCAGTTCTGTTCGTAAAGAAGAAAGATGGTTCGTTGCGATTATGCATCGACTATCGTCAACTCAATCAGGTGACGATCAAGAAAAAGTATTCACTCCCGAGGATCGATGACTTGTTTGATTAGTTGCAAGGAACATCAATATTTTCAAAGATCAACTTGAGAACTGGGTATCATCAACTTAGAAACAGGAAGGAAGACATTCCAAAGTTAGCATTTCGTACTCGATATGGCCATTACGAATTCATTGTAATGCCATTCAGGTTGATGAATTGTGGCATCCTAAAATTTCATAACAACCCCTGGATATACCATGAACCATGAACCATGAATAGGTGATGGAAGCGCCATCAGATTATATTATGGCCATTAGACCAATGTATTACAATAGATTAAGGCCGAGCATTTATTGGACAATTATTTTGTTGGAAATGTATCATATGTCCATGTGTGATTAAGGATTGTATTGGAGGATAAATTGATAAGGAAATTTTGTTTTTAGGCCATGTACTTTATAAGTTTGATTTTTATTGATTTATGTTACAAATTTTTATGGCCATATAAATTTGTAATTAGGTATTTATATGAGTGGGGATTAAAGTGGGAAATAGGAGAAAGTGTGGGCTGATTTTCTTAAGGCGGAACCAGCCCAAAAACCAGCCCACAGCCCCCCACCATTCGGTCGACCAAGCCCGGCACAAATGAGGCCCATTAGCCTTACATGAAGATCGACAAGTGGCAAGAGAGATTTGCATGCTCTATTACATTTGTCCAAGACCAACTCCCACTTGTCATTTCCATGCAAAACCTCATGATTACTAGCTAATCATGAGGGTGAAACAAGAAAAAGAGAGAGAGATGGGGGCGGAATGGTTGAGGCAGCAACTGACAGAAAGGGAGAGAGAGTGTTCGTAAGAGAGAGAGGAGATCGAGCGGGCGAGCGAGAGAGAATCCGAGAGAGAGAGAGTTGTTCGTGTGGGTGCTCCGGTGAGGGAGGAAGGAGACCAGCCCCGCCATGCGTGCACCAGCAGCCGCCGCCATCGACGCCGCCTAGCACCGCTGTCGATCGAGCCCACCAAAGCCCCAAGTCGCCGTTTGCTTACTCGTTTTCGTGAACTTGAGGCAAGTAAAGTCCGTTAGCCTACATTTTGCTTGCTGTGGTTGTGTGTGAAGTGTAATGGGTGTTGGAGATGCTTGAGTTGTGATGTTGGATACTGAAAATTCAAGTGAATGGTGGTAGTCTTCCTAGAACAAGCAAGCTGTTGCATGTAAGGACAGTCCGACCCCTTGTGATTCCGTGAATTTTATAAAATTATACAGTCGAAATTTGATTTCATGTTCTGGATAGAAGTTGGAGAGGACATCTTGAGGAGTAACATACTAAAATATGAAAATGAACTGACAAGTATTGGTCAGTGAAAAGATTTTTCTTTGAAGTGTTAAATCTAAAAATCGTTACCGAGGGTTAGGGGGAGTTTTGGTGAATTTAGCTCATGATCTATAACGAATATGACTTCTAGTTCTTCATAAAACTTTTACCTATAGGTCGTTTCTATAACATATCAAAATTTCAAAATCTTCTGAGTTGATTTAGGGTTTATACCGAATTTGTGAATAAAACTGTGCAATGGTGATATTTGAAATTTTAAGGCTGTGATGCATGGACCATAGCGACTTGTACAAAGTTCTTTTGACATGGTGTTCTTCATGAAACCCTTTTATCTGGATCTCATTTATAACATGTTAAATATTTAGAATTTATTAAGATCGTTTACTAATTTTTCCAGAATTTTAATTAAAGGAATGCATTCTGTTTTGTCCGAAAATTGTTTTATTTCGAGAACAAATGAATTGCTCTATGAGATGTGATATCTTGGGTGGTTATGTGTACTGCATATGTGGTGACATTTAGCATGTCATGCAACATTAAAAAGCTGGTTTAGACCTTTGACATTATTGCATCAAATGCTATGTTGAAAGTGAGACATATATGTGAATATACATTGTGATGTTGATGATACCGTCGAACCCTTGAGTCGACGATGCCCCGGGAGTGTTGGGATGCCCAGAGGTGTGTGCCGGATTTCCTCGGGAGTTTTGAGATGCCCGGAGTGTGTGTGCCGGATGACCTCGTGATGCCAGTTGCGGTGCGGGATGCCTGGAGGTGTGTGCCGGATGCCCGGAGGTGTGTGCCGGAGGTTCCTCGCGATGCCAGGTTGGGTGCGAGCGATATATGAGGGATGCAAATACTGGTCCCTAGACGAAAGATGAGATCCTTTTGAAAACTAAAATTGGGAATTGAATCATGCACGTGTGTGTGTGTGTGCATATGGCATGGGATATAAGTGCCTATGAAATTGAGTTGATACTATATGGCATTGAGAATGCGATCATGAAGGCATTGAATGGATCTCATGAGAATATATATATATATATATATATATATATATATATATATATATATATATATGATTGTATGGGTGATATGGATCATGCGCATGTATGTGCATATGGCATGGAACATGAATTGCCTTAATGAATGAATCTCATGGAGATATAAGCATGATTGTATGGATGATATGTGCATTTCACATGAAATTGTGGTTGTCTTGCCTATTACATTGTGTAATTTGATGGATCTTTACTGCTGAGTGGTTGTACTCACCCCTTTTGGGGACTAACATTTCAGATTGAGAGATGCCTCTATCACCTGTCACACATGGTACATTTTATGGCTTACCGTCCGATATTGAGGTCAAGTGCTCGGAGCACGCTTGTGTTGGTGTTCGTGGTCTAGTGTTTATCCGTGTTCGTGTTTTGGTTATGTATGATATGGGTCTACCTGATGGCCCCGTACTCAAGGAGTTCCTGTCCGTGCATGTTCAACGCAATGGGATGATGATGGGGATGCTGCTGCCACCATCGGCCGATGCACCGGGTTGGATGTGATTAGAGCATGTGATTGGTAAAGGATGACACTTTTTGGATAGCCGACACTGGATGATGGATTGATGTACATGTCTGATGTAGAGTCGGGTAGTTTTGGGTGTTAGCCGAGCTTAGTTAAAGCCTTGGCCTTTTGTTGTACCGACTTGTGATGTCCGTCATAGTTATGTAAATAAATGTGGTTCGGCTCTAACTTATATATGATGTGTAGTTGGTGTGCATCACATTATTTTTTTGGAGTAAGGGATAGGGAGATTGGAATATGCTTCCGTTATATGAATTGCGCTGGGACCGATTTAAAAAAAATATAGATATATATAACCCCCAGGATTTATGGACCCACTATAATTCAATGGTATCAAAGTGACATGTTATTAAGGAAAAGGAAAGGTAAGTAATCTGTGGCGACCCTAGCAGATCGGGGGCCGTGTTGGGGGTGCCACATCCCTGTTTTGGTATCAGAGCCATGGTTTATTTGGAGTGATAAGGTGCCTCAAATGGAAATGAGGATAGAATGATGCACACCATAGGATACTAACTAGAATAGTTGACTAACTTTGAATAACGAGTGATTCACTCGTAGATCCCTAGTAGTTTATTATGAGTTGCTTTTAGGTGCCAGTAACATGTTTATGTTGCTTATATATAGTGGTAGTTACTTTTAAATGGAGACATTGAGTCACAGATTATTCTTGAGGCAAATGCTTGGAAACTGCAGGAAAATCGTGGTACGAGCTAGAAGTGCTCATCCATCGAGGGCTGAAGCCTTTGCTGCAAGGGCTGAACCCCGAATGGAAGACATCCTGCAGGCATTGGCCAATATTGGAAATCTAATGGAAAGACAAGAGCAGCAACAACTCGGAGTGGAACGTCACTCTCAAGGACTGGTGGAACAATGGATTGATGGAATGGAGCGAATTTTCCGGTTGTTGGTCTGCAATGATACTGAGAAAATAACTTTGGCAAAGTACCAGCTAAAGGGAAATGCAAAGTTTTGGTGGAAGGCTTAGAGAGACACGATCTTTCCACCAAGTACTGATATAAACTGGGATGAGTTTGTTAGAGCTTTCAATAGAAAGCATTTCTTTGATTGTGCCAAAGATAAGAAGATCACTGAATTTGTTCAGTTGGAACAAAGGGAGCCGAGTAGAGAACAAAGTATGAGGCAAAATTTTCTGAATTGTCTAGGTATGCTCCCAAATTGGTTGAGGATCAAGAGGAAAAAGCTAAGAGATTTTTGAAAGGGTTGAGGACTGATATTAGGAAACAACTGGTGCCTCTGAATATGAGGGATTATAATGAGATTTATGAGAAGGCACAGTTAGTAGAGCAAGAGCTAGTGAGAGAGCAATAAGAGTCTAAGTGACAGTTGACCTTTAGTGATATCAAACGGGGCAAGAGACCCTATCCTGGTCAAGGTCAAACAGGGGATGCTAAGAAAAAGAGTAATTTTGGAAACTTTGGAAAAGCCAGGGATGGCCTGAATATAGGGAAAGCACCCTATCAGCATGATGCTTGTCGAAGATGTGATGGGCAACATGGCCTAAGACCTTGCAATGGACGGCTGAAATGCTATGGTTGTGGACGGGTGGGTCACCTCAAGATAGACTGTCCACAAGAGAGGTCAAAGCTAAGTGTCGGCTCGGTGTGACAGGCACAACAAAGTACTGGTGGACCAAACCTACCAAGGAATCCACAGAGGCCACCAGCACAAGGAAAGGTGTATGCGGTCAACCAAGAGGAAGGGGAAGCTTCCAAAAATGTTATCTCGAGTACGATTTTTATAAATGGCAAGAAGGCATATGCATTGTTTGACATGGGTGCTACACATTCATTTATATCTGAAAGATATAGGCAATTGAGTAAAATAGAAACTACACCTCTTGAAACGCCTCTTTGTGTTTCCATGCCTTTAAAGAGTATGGTGTTATCTACAATGATGTGTGCGAAATGTAAGATAACTATAGAAGGACGAGATATGGAAATAGATCTAGTTGTAATGGCTATGTATGACTTTGATGTTATCATAGGAATGGATTGGCTCCATAAGTATCAGGCTAAGGTGGATTGTTATAGGAAAGTGATCCAGTTCATGTTACCTGACCAATCTAGTTTTGAATCTTTTCAAGGTCAGACAAACCCCTATATAGCCATCATCTCAATGGTAGAAGCTCGTGAACTACTTGATGAAGGGTGTCAAGGATACCTAGCAGTATTAAGAGATCCTACTAAGAAAGAGGCTAAAATCAATGAGATTCGAATAGTCAAGGAATTTCAGGATGTGTTTCCTGAGGAGTTGCCTGGATTACCACCGGAACGAGAAATTGAATTTGAAATTGAACTAATGCTTGGAATAGGACCAATATCGAAAGCCCCATATAGAATGGTCTTGGCGGAGCTGAAGGAGTTGAAGGTGCAACTACAAGAGTTACTTGATAAGGGATTTATTAGGCCAAGTGCTTCACCTTGGGGTGCTTCAGTTCCATTTGTGAAAAAGAAAGACGGGTCGATGCGTTTATGTATTGACTATAGACAGTTGAACCAAGTGACTGTAAAGAATAAGTATCCTTTGCCTAGGATTGATGATTTATTCGATCAGTTGCAAAGAAGTTCAGTCTTTTCTAAAATTGACTTAAGGTCAGGATACCATTAGTTAATGATAAAGAAAGGAGACATTCCTAAGACTGCATTTAGGACTCGTTATGGACATTATGAATTCCTAATTATGCCTTTAGGATTAACGAATGCACCGGCCGCATTCATGGATTTAATGAATAGCATATTTAAGCCTTATCTGGATCAGTTTGTAATTGTCTTCATTGATGATATCCTGATATATTCTAAAGGACCTGAAGAGCATGAATGACACCTAAAGATAGCGTTGCAAACGCTAAGAGATCATAAGTTATACATCAAATTCAGTAAGTGTGAATTCTGGCTAGACCAGATAATATTTTTAGGGCACGTGGTGTCGAGTAATGGAATTGCAGTAGACCCTACAAAGGTTGAGATGGTAGTGAATTGGCTGAGACCGACAACGTCGACTGAGATACGGAGTTTCTTAGGGTTGATTGGCTATTATAGGAGGTTTATAGAAGGATTTTCACACCTGGCAGGCCCTCTAACGAAATTGACCCGAAAGAATGTGAGATTTGAATAGAGTGGAGAATAAGAAAGAAGTTTTCAGGAGCTTAAAAGGAAGTTAACTACAGCTCCAATTCTAACTATACCATCTGGATCTGACAGATTCACAGTGTATAGTGATGCTTCTCATAAAGGACTGGAATGTGTTTTGATGCAGCATGGCAAGGTCATAGCCTATGCATCGAGGCAATTGAAACCTCATGAGTTAAATTACCCAACCCATGATTTGGAATTGGCAGCTATAGTATTTGCTTTGAAAATATGGAGACATTATCCGTATGGAGAGAAGTTTGAAATCTATACAGATCATAAGAGTTTGAAGAATTTGTTTTCGCAAAAAGAGTTGAACATGAGACAGAGAAGGTGGATGGAATTACTAAAGGATTATGACTGTGAAATACGATACCATCCAAGAAAGGCAAATAAGGTGGCAGATGCCCTTAGTCGAAAGTCGGCTATGGACATGGCTAGTTTAAGAATAACATAGTGGGATCTGTTAAAGTCAATTGTGGATTTAGACTTCAAGTTGGAAATAGACCACCTTACTGGTATGCTCACCGCATTGAGGATTGAGCCCAAAATTATTCAGAAAGTTAAGATTCTACAAAAATCTGACTCGAAGATTGTGGAAATACGAGACGTTGTGTCTTTAGGGAAAAGACCAGAGTTTCAAGTCTCTGAGGATGGAGTAGTAAGATGCCAAGGACGGCTCTGTGTTCCTAATAATGAAGAAGTAAGAAGGGAGATCCTATCAGGAGCTCATAAGAGTAGTTATAGTATTCATCCGGGGAGTACAAAAATGTATAGAAATTTATGCCAACAATTTTGGTGGAATGGCATGAAGAAGGATGTAACTAGACATGTTTCTCAGTGTTTAACATGCTAGCAAGTGAAAGCGGAACACCACAAACCCACAGGACTATTGAGACCATTAGAGAATGGAAATGTGAGCATGTGACGATGGACTTTGTGCAAGGACTGCCAAGGACATCAAGTGGTCACAATTTGATCTGGGTAATAGTAGATCATTTGACTAAGTCTGCTCATTTCCTAGCGGTCCACGTAGACTACTCGATGAATAAACTTGTTGAGATATATGTAAGCCAAGTGATACGCTTACATGGTATTCCTGTAACAATCACATCTGATCGAGACTCTAGGTTTACTTCAAATTTTTGGCGAAGTCTCCAAAATGCTTTAGGGACAAAACTTCAATTTAGTACTGCTTTTCATCCCCAAACAGATGGACAAACGGAAAGAGTGATCCAAACTTTGGAAGATATGCTGAAGGCTTGTGTTATTCATTTTAGGGGAAGTTGGGATGAAAAATTGCACTTGATAGAGTTCGCCTATAACAATAGTTTTTAGAAAAGTATAGGCATGGGTCCGTATGAAGCATTATATGGAAGAAGGTGCAGGACCCCTATTTATGGAATGAATTAGGTGAAAGGAAATTGACAGGACCCGAATTGGTACAAATTACTACTTAGGCTATTGAAATTATCAGGAAAAGACTTAGAACAGCCCAGAGTAGGCAGAAAGACGATGCAGATAAGCGTAGAAGACCTTTAGAGTTTAATGTGGGAGATCATGTGTTCCTTAAAGTATCCCCTATGAAAGGAATATCTCAATTTGGAATGAAGGGTAAGGTAAGCCCTAGGTTTGTTGGACCTTTTGAGATACTTGAAAGAATAGGAGATGTAGCTTATTGTTTGGCGCTGCCTCCTAAATTGGGAAATTTGCATGACGTATTCCATGTATCGATGCTGAGAAGGTATCAGTCGAATCCTGGTCACATACTCGATCATGAAGCCATCAAAGTGGATGAGAAAGTGATATACATTGAAGAGCCCGTGCAAGTACTGGATCGAAAGGAACAAATTCTCAGGACTAAGAAGATACCATTGGTTAAGATATTATGGAGACATCACGATGTGAAGGAAGCCACATGGGAAAGTGAAAATGAAATGAGGAAAAAGGTACCCTCACTTGTTTAAAGAGACATAGGTAATGCCTAATTTCGAGGACGAAATTCTCTAAGGATGGGAGAATTGTGGCATCCTAAAATTTCATAACAACCCCTGGATATACCATGAACCATGAATAGGTGATGGAAGCGCCATCGGATTATATTATGGCCATTAGACCAATGAATTACAATAGATTAAGGCCGAGCATTTATTGGACAATTATTTTGTTGGAAATGTATCCTATGTCCATGTGTGATTAAGGATTGTATTGGAGGATAAATTGATAAGGAAATTTTGTTTTTAGGCCATGTACTTTGTAAGTTGGAATTTTTATTGATTTATGTTACAAAGTTTTATGGCCATATAAATTTGTAATTAGGTATTTATATGAGTGGGGATTAAAGTGGGAAATAGGAGAAGGTGTGGGCTGATTTTCTTAAGGCCGAACCAGCCCAAAAACTAGCCCACAGCCCCCCACCTTTCGGTCGACCAAGCTTGGCCCAAATGAGGCCCATTAGCCTTGCATGAAGATCGATAAGTGGCAAGAGAGATTTGCATGCTCTATTACATTTGTCCAAGACCAACTCGCACTTGTCATTGCCATGCAAAACCTCATGATTACTAGCTAATCATGAGGGTGAAAGAAGAAAAAGAGAGAGAGAGGGGGGGGCGGAATGGTCGAGGCAGCAACCGAGAGAAAGGGAGAGAGAGTGTTCGCAAGAGAGAGGAGATCGAGCAGGCGAGCGAGAGAGAATTTGAGAGAGAGAGAGCTGTTTATGTGGGTGCTCTGGCAAGGGAGGAAGGAGACCAGCCCTGCCGTGCGTGCACCAGTAGCCGCCACCGCCGTGGATCGAGCCCGCCAAAGCCCCAAGTCATCGTTTGCTTACTCGTTTTCGTGAACTTGAGGCAAGTAAAGTCCGTTAGCCTACATTTTTCTTGTTGTGGTTGTGTGTGAAGTGTAATGGGTATTGGAGATGCTTGAGTTGTGATTTTGGATGCTGAAAATTCGAGTGAATGGTGGTAGTCTTCCTAGAACAAGCAAGCTGTTGCATGTAAGGACAGTCCGACCCCTTGTGATTCCGTGAATTTTATAAAATTATCTAGTCGAAATTTGATTTTGTGTTCTGGATAGAAGTTGGAGAGGACATCTTGAGGAGTAAAATACTAAAATATGAAAATGAACGGACAAGTATTGGTCAGTGAAAAGATTTTTCTTTGAAGTGTTAAATCTAAAAATCGTTACCGAGGGTTAGGGGGAGTTTTGGTGAATGTAGCTCATGATATATAATGAATAAGACTTCAAGTTATTCATGAAAAGATTTAGGGTTTATACCGAATTTGTGAATAAAACTGTGCAATGGTGATATTTGAAATTTTAAGGCTGTGATGCATGGACCATAGCGACTTGTACGAAGTTCTTTTGACATGGTGTTCTTCATGAAACCTTTTTATCTGGATCTCATTTATAACATGTTAAATTTTTAGAATTTATTAAGATATTTTACTAATTTTTCAATAATTTTAATTAAAGGAGTGCATTCTGTTTAATCCGAAAATTGTTTTATTTCAAGAACAAATGAATTGCTCTATGAGACGTGATATCTTGGGTGGTTATGTGTACTGCATATGTGGTGACATTTAGCATGTCATGTAACATCAAAAAGCTGGTTTAGACCTTTGACATTATTGCATCAAATGATATGTTGAAAGTGAGACATATATGTGAATATACATTGTGATGTTGATGATACCATCGGACCCTTGAGTCGACGATGCCCCGGGAGTGTCGGGATGCCCGGAGTGTGTGTGCCGGACGTCCTCGGGAGTTTCGAGATGCTCGAAGTGTGTGTGTCGGATGCCCGGAGGTGTGTACCGAATGGCCTCGTGATGCCAGTTGGGGTGCGGGATGCTCGGAGGTGTGTGCCGGATGCCAGGAGGTGTGTGCCGAAGGTTCCTCCCGATGCCAGTTCGGTGCGAGCAATATATGAGGGATGCAAACACTAGTCCCTAGAAGAAAGATGAGGTCCTTTTGAAAACTAAAATTGGGAATTGAATCATGCACGTGTGTGTGTGCATATGGCATGGGATATAATTGCCTATGAAATTGAGTTGATACTATATGGCATTGAGAATGCAATCATAAAGGCATTGAATGGATCTCGTGAGAATATATATATATATATATATATATATATATATATATATATATATATATATATATATGATTGTATGGGTGATATGGATCATGCGCATATATGTGCATATGGCATGGAACATGAATTGCCTTAATGAATGAATCTCATGGAGATATAAGCATGATTGCATGGATGATATGTGCATTTCACATGAAATTGTGGTTGTCTTGCCTGTTGCGTTGTGTAATTTGATAGATCTTTACTGCTAAGTGGTTGTATTCACCCCTTTTGGGGACTAACATTTCAGATTGAGAGATGCCTCTATCACCTGTCACACATGGTACATTTTATGGCTTACCGTCCGATGTTGAGGTCAAGTGCTCGGAGCACCTTTGTGTTGGTGTCTGTGGTCTGGTGTTTATCAGTGTTCGTGTTTTGGTTATGTATGATGTGGGTCTACCTGATGGCCCCGTAGTCCAGGAGTTCATGTCTGTGCATGTTCGACGCGATGGGATGATGATGGGGATGTTGCCGCCGCCACCGGCCAATTCACCAGGCTAGGTTTGATTAGAGCCTCTGATTGGTAGAGGATAACACTTTTTGGATAGCCGACACTGGATGATGGATTGATGTACATGTCTGATGTAGAGTCGGGTACTTTTGGGTGTTAGCTGAGCTTAGTTAAAGCCTTGGCCTTTTGTTGTACCGACTCGTGATGTTCATCATAGTTATGTAAATAAAAGTGGTTTGGCTCTAACTTATATATGATGTGTTGTTGGTGTGCAACACATTATTTTGTTGGAGTAAAGGATAGGGAGTTTGGAATATGCTTCCATTATATGAACTACGCTGGGACCGATTAAAAAAATATATATATATATATATATACGAACCCCCAGGATTTATGGACCCACTATAATTCAATGGTATCAGAGTGACATGTTATTAGGACAAAGGAAAGGAAAGTAATCTGCGGCGACCCTAGCGGATCGGGGGCCGTGTTGGGGGTGCCACATGAATGCCCCAGCTGCTTTTATGGATCTAATGAACAAAGTATTCAAGAAATATCTGAATCGGTTCGTGATTGTGTTCATTGATGATATTCTTGTGTATTCGAGGAGTGATGAAGAGCATGAGAGTCATCTAAGGATAGTACTTCAAACCTTGAGGATTCGCGAGCTGTACGCCAAGTTTAACAAGTGCTAGTTTTGGTTAACTCATGTTGCTTTCCTAGCTCACGTGATTTGAGGCGAAGGAATCTCCATGGTCTCAGCCAAGATTGAAGCAGTGATCAACTGGCCAAGACCGACCACAATGACAGAGATCAGAAGTTTTCTAGGTTTGGCAAGTTATTACAGACGGTTCTTAGAAGGATTTTCAAATTTGGCATCGCCGTTGACTTGACTCTTGAAGAAAGAAGAGAAGTATGTGTGGACAGATAAGTGCGACCGTAGTTTCCAAGAGCTTAAGCAGAAGCTGACTATTGCACTTGTGCTGACCATTCCATCTGGTCTTGGAGGTTACGAGATCAATAGTGATGTGTTGTTCAAAGGACTGGGTTGCGTGCTGATGCAACATGATAAGGTTGTTACATACGCCTCCCGCCAATTGAGACCTCATGAACAGAATTACCCAACGCATGACTTGGAACTCGCAGCAATCATTTTCGATCTGAAGATTTTGAGACATTACTTGTGTAGGGAAAGATTCCAGATCTTCACTGACCATCAAAGTCTCAAGTATCTATTCTTCCAGAATGAGTTGAATACGAGACAGCGTCAATGGATGGAACTTTTGAAAGACTACGATTGTGATATTTTATATCACTTAGGAAAGGCGAATAAGGTCGCCGACGATTTGAGTCGGAAGTCTTCAGTCACTCATATGCTGGTTAAGGAGTGGAATTTACACGAGAGAGCTCGAGATTTGGCTTTCAAGTTTAAGGTAGGCCACATTTAGAACCTTATGGCCACCCTCAGAATCGAGCCAGATGTGTAGATAAGGATCAAATTGCTTCAGCCGATAGACCCAGATGTTCAGAAGATTCTACAAGAGGACACTGAGAAGAGAAAGGTTGACTTTCAAATTTCTGATGATGGAACACTAAGATTCCAAGGACGTTTAGTTGTACCTGATGATGTAGAGCTTAGAGAGAATTTCTTATAAGAAACCCATCGTAGCAGTTACAACATTCATCCTGGCAGTACGAAGATGTATTAGAATATGTGTCAACACTATTGGTGGTCTGGTATGAAGGTAGACATTGCCAAGCATGTCGCCAAGTGTCTGACGCGTCAGCAAGTGAATGCTCAATATTGTAAGCCAGGAGGACTTCTGCAACCTCTTGAGATCCCAAAGTGGTAGGGTTGTTGCATACGCCTCTCGTCAGTTGAGACCTCATTAGCAGAATTACCTAACGTATGACTTAGAACTCGCAGCAATCATTTCCACTCTGAAGATTTTGAGAGATTATTTGTGTGGAGAGAGATTCTAGATCTTCACTAACTACCAAAGTCTCAAGTACCTATTCTCTCAAGAGGAGTTGAATATGAAACAGCGTTGCTGGATGGAATTTTTAAAGGACTATGATTTCAACATCCTGTATCATCCTGAAAAGGCGAATAAGGCCGCTGATGCGCTAAGTCGGATGTCTTCTGTAGCGCAGATGGTACTTAAGGAATGAATTCTACTTGAGAGAGCTCGAGATTTGGCTTTTAAATTTGAAGTAGGCCACCTTTCAAATCTTATGGCCACCCTCAAAATTGAGCCAGAAGTGTAGATCAGAATCAAGATGCTTCAGTGGACAAACCTAGAGATTCATAAGATCTTGCAAGAGAACACTGAGGTTCCGAGGACGATTGTGTATACCTGATGATGCAGCACTCAGAGAAGAGATTTTATCGGAAGCTCATCCTAGTAGTTACAGCATTCATCCTGGTGGTATGAAGATGTACCAATATCTACGTCAACACTATTGGTGGTCCAGTATGAAAGCGAATATCGCCAAGCATGTTGCTAAGTGTTTGACGTGTCAGCAAGTGAAGGCCTAGCATTGTAAGCCGATAGGACTTTTGCAATCTCTTGAGATTCCATAGTGGAAATGGGAACACATCACGATGGATTTTGTGATAGGCTTACCAAAGAGTCAGAGGGGTAATGATTCCATTTGGATAGTGGTTGACAAATTGACGAAGTCGGCTCACTTTATCGCAGTACGGAAGGACCTTGACTTGGATAGGCACCCGGAGTTATACGTGCGTCAGATAGTTTGTCTGCATGGAGTGCCGGTGATGATTACTTCAAACCAAGACCCAAGGTTCACAGCTACATTTTGGAAGAGTTTACAGGCTGCCTTAGGAACCAAGCTGCAGTACAGTACGGCATAACATCCTCAAACGGACGGCCAGTTTGAGCAAACGATTCAAACCCTTGAAGACATGCTGCGAGCTTGCGTACTGGATTTCAAGGGAAGTTGGGAGGAACAGCTTCATCTTGTTGAGTTCTCCTACAACAACAACTACCGGCAGAGTATTCAAATGGCTCCTTTCGAAGCGTTGTATGGCAGAGCATGCAAAACACCAGTGTGTTGGGATGAAGTTGGGGAAACAAAGATCACAGGCCCAGAGTTAGTCCAGCAATCAATGGATGCAGTTACAATCATCAACAGCAGATTAAAGACCGCTCAAAGCCGCCAAGAAAGCTACGTAGATAAGCGTTGAAGGCCTTTGGAATTCCAAGTTGGTGATCACATTTTTCTAAAGGTGTCACCAATGAGGGGTACTTCGCGTTTTGGCAAGAAGGGAAAGCTGAGTCCAAGGTACATAGGTCCCTTTGAGATTTTAGAGAGAATTGGGATCCTAGCGTATTGTCTTGCATTACCGCTGAAGTTGGTGCCAGTGCATGACATCTTTCACGTGTCGATATTAATGAAGTATGAACCTGACCCAACCCACGTGCTTAATTTTCAGGAATTAGACGTGGACGACATAATGTCATATGTGGAAAGTACGATTCAGATTGTGGATCAAAAAGAGCAGGTTCTACATACCAAGACGATCTCGTTGGTTAAAGTGGTTTAGCAATACCATGGTACTGAAGGAGCAACTTGGGAAGTGAGGATTCAATGACACGACTGTACCCCCATCTTTTTGTTTAAAGATTGTAATGGTTCAAATTTCAATGACGAAATTTTTATAAGAGAGGAAGAGTTGTGATATCCTAGATTTTCAGTTTTGCTTTCAATTAAATAAATCGAGCCTTTCATCAACGTGCCTATAGTGTTATTCTTTGAGCTGATCACTCATAAGATAACTAAACTATCTGGGAAAGCCATTAAGGGATTTTAATGCAATAGACTTGAGAATTCGACCAAAAATCGACTACTCGACCGTGTTCATCCGCAGAGATCATTATGGCACAGTTAACAAGCGATCAAGGATCAAAGATAGGTCGGCTCAACTGAGATATGTAACTAAATGTGGGTGATTCCACCAAATAGCAAAATTCTCGTCGATCGGCACTAGACTGATTTTCTGTCGTTTTGGTACCCTGTGTCCGCATTTGAAATCTCGAGATTTTTACGATAACCAAGAGTCGCCAATACATCGAAAATGCACATTGTGGCTTGAAAATAATCAACTACGAGTCAATTGCACTAAAAATTTCTGAAAACTACTCAATCGGCTAGGTCAAGCTAAAATCCTGCCATACTGAAATTAACCGTGAATTTGAATCCAATTTCAGAAATTGAAAGTTATGACATGTCACAAGTCATTTTAGGAATGTGGAATCATTCTCCGAAGATTTTTTTCTACAAACCGAGATTTTTAGCGAAAATTCAAAGTGAGGCCGTTTTTGTCCGGAAAATTCAAGGGACCGTTTTTTATCGCATAATTTGGATGCAAGTTGGTTCTATTAGTGAGGAAAATTTTCAATTTGATCGTGGACATCTTGGTTGGATTTTTTAGGGCTGAATTGAGTCAATTCAAGAGAGAATTGAAGAGGATTTGAGGGAAAATGTTGCAAAATTCGTAGACCCTTAGTCTATGACCTTTTGGACACTTCTAAGACTTCCCAAGGAAGCTTTGTAAGCTACAATTGTGCTAAGGAAGCCAGCAAACCAGTGGGACCTCTTCTAGGAGATAAGAAGATAGAGTTGAAGAGGTGTGGCCCCCTCCAAGCCTTGGCTATCCCCTTCTTCTTCCTTTGTCCTTTGCTTTCACCATTGTAGTCACTTTTGGAGCTCTGGAAGTGCAAAAGAAACCGAGCAGCCACCCCTCCCTCACCGTTGACCATCACCAAGCCACCAGAGCCCTACCACTTCACCGTCACGCCCCCGCGCGGGCCAGCCTCGTCCGCCGCTCGCCCTACTCATTTCGCACCCAACAACCGTCCCCCGAGCCTCCCTCGTGGCTGTCAAAGCTCTGTTGGAGCTGTGCTACTGCCATCCAGCCACTAGAGTCACCCACCTAGGCCGCAGCAACTCTGCCGATCCTTTCTCACCGAACCAACTGCTCGATTCTACTCCTTGGCCCACCGTCCAAAATATGAACCCAGCAAGAAGTCGTGAGCTTCGAGGCCCACTTTGGACCCCTTCGAGGTCTTGAAAGGTGCCAGCGCTTAAAGTTTATTGCTTGTCTCCGCCTCGCCGTCACCGTGGTCTCGTCAGATCATTAATCTAGTGAGTTTACTTACTAATCTCTGCTTAGGGAGTTAATAATGCTTAAGGGTTGATTATTTTAGGTTAAGCTTGGATTATGTGGTTAGTTAGACGAATTAGCGATTTAATTACTCGTTATTGCATGTTATGTGGTTAGAGTAGCATAATTAGCAATTAGATAGGTTGTATTATTTATCTAGATAGGTTTAGAAATTTTCTGAGCCCATCTCAGTATTTAATTAGGCTTTTCTGGTTAAGTTGCATTTTTGGTAATTATTGGTATTTATTTAATTAATTTTGGTAATTATTTAATTATTTATTATTTTCTGAAAATTAGACGGGATAGCCGGTGACCAGAATTTCATGCTAACCGCAATGGTATGATTGGTTTATTTAATTGAGTGCTAGATTGTGCAATTTGAGTGTTAATTGTAATTTTGGGTATTTATCCCAAAATTTTATAATTTCAGTATTTAATTAGAAAATTACAAGCCTCGGTTTACAACGCAAAAAATATTTTTATAGACTATATAATTAGTGGGATTTTATAAAATAAAGATATGATATTTTTGGCTTAGGCATACTGTGTACCCACACACGACTATTTTATCGGGTAGTATGAAAACAGAGAAAAGGTTATTTGGTGAGCATTATGAGTATACTATATCTGCCTGCGGGTCTCGATATATCAACTTAAGGCGAGCAGTATACTTTTTCAGCTTTTGGTGAGCTATACTATATATCTTCAGCTTTGGTGAGCATATTATAAGTGTCACACAGCTTTGCTGAGTAATATGGATATATAGCTACTCCAGTGAGCTTTATTATATCTATTACCAGCTTAGAGTGAGCAATGATTGAATCGATCAAATTGTATGGATGTTATCGATGGTATGGAGTCGAGTGAGTCGATTGATCGATGTTTGATCTGAATTGAAAAGATTGGATAATTATATGAATTGTACTCACTTGTAGAAAAGATCTGAGGCAAAGGTAAGTCATTTGTCTTATGCGTGCATAGGTAGCCTTTGGGCGTATTTCCTTCCTAATCGGAGCTTAAGAGGTAAACTTGCTGAGATATTGTCTCATCATATCGTGGGCTAACCTTTTTCAGGTCCTTAGATGGCAGTACCTCCCGAGCGTTTTGGACAGCCGAAAAAGATCACTGAATAGGTCTCTCAGATCCCTCTTCCTGGGAGTCAAGGAGCCTGGGTCTATGAACTCGTACAGTCCACGGTCTGGGTTGATGCGGGTCTACCCCGAAGGGTGCCTAATCAATTCATGTCGTGGTATCGTTACAAATGAGATAAGACCCAAGGAAGGCCCCCTGCCAGAATCTGAGATCCCTATGTCAATGATTGAGATAGCTTTCAGTGAGGGAATGGCTGACCCTCTTGGTGGTTCTGTAGTAGACCCTAATTCCTCGAAGCCAGAGACCCTAGAGCCTTCTGGGGAAGATTCGAACGCTTAGAGGACAGGTGGTTTTGGTTGTGTTGTTTGATAGACCCCCTCTACTTTTGTAGACTTGTTTATATAGATTGGACTTGTATATATGACTAGTCCGTTTGCATAAAAGTGTGTTGTGGTTTGTGATTTTATGACCCTGCTTTTCTATCCCATCTTTCTGTTGTCTGGGAATTTAATTATTTGCTTCCACATGGATATTAAAGTGAATGAGTCAGCATGTCCTGGGACGTCGCAAATTTATTCGACCACCAAGGGATAAGCACACGCTCGAAGATCGGGGCGTGACACTCTATATAAGTGATCATACCATTCGTTTCGATTGTCAAAATTGACACCGTTAGATAAGGAGTTCAAAGGGTACGAACACTTGAAATCCTCTCTCCATCGAGATAATATGCGATTGCTCGGTATGTCATTTACTCCAATGTGATGAAGAACACATAGTGCATGTCTAAAAAGATAACCCTTGAAAGCAAACATCCAGCAGATGCACTGAATTTCAGTTTCGTGCTACAATACAAAACCTCAAATTCGACAATTTTGGAATTACCATTATCATGATTACCTTGACACTCTTTTACTTTGAAAGTTGATGCTACTCCTATTGTTTGCACTTGAGAAACGTTAAAGCATTGCAACATCATCTCAACTTCAACTTGAAACTTTTTAAAGATGCTATGGGTATACATGGAGGAGAGTTGCTTCTCACAATAACACTTCGTTTTCAACCAAGGTTCTGCTTGTCTGGAATCAAAATCAGCATGAGCTTCTTTTTTATGCTTGTCCTTGAATGCAAGCTCAGACTTAGAGACAAAATCACTCAAACATGTTTGTCTATGTGCATATCCATTGAAAAAAGCATTCATACTCTCACTTCTTTGAGTAGTTGACATGCCTGCAAAAAAGGTATTTTTCAAATATACAGGCACCCATTTTTCCCGCTCCTCTTATAATGTTTGAAGCCAGTCATTATCATAAAGTCCATGTGCATCAATAAGCTCTTTCCAAGCAATCTCAAAATCACTCACATATAGTGAGTCATAAACGGCTCTTTCTATTGCTAACTTTTTACCCTTATATTGAAGATGACCCCCTAATTTTTGCATTATAGGCCATAAACAAAGGCGATGACCAGCAAAGGGAAATACTTATAGGAATTGCATTTTGCATTGCTTTACACTGGTCAATAATAATAGCTTGAGGGGCGTTCCTTGACATGCAATCAAGCCAAGCCTTAAACAACCAAATGAAAGAGTTTGTTGTCTCATTTGCAAGCAAACCACATCCGAACAAAACTTACTGACCATGATGGTTGACACCAACAAATGATGCAAAAGGCATGTTATATTTATTTGTCAAATAAGTGGTATCAAATGGGACTACATCTCCAAAATATCTATACACATCTCTTGATCATGCATCCGCCCAAAAAACATTATACAATCTCTACTCATCATCCAAATCAAGCACATAATAAAAATTGGATTTTTTCAACTACATGGTTGAAAAATAATTGGAAAGTGCTTGTCCATCTCCTTCTTGCAATTTCAACCTTTTGTACTTTGTACCATGATTCTTAACATCTGTTTCTTCAAAATTTAAGTTCTCATGTCCTCCTTCTTCAACAACCAATGCTTGAAACGATTTATTTGTTCTAATTACTGCATCACAGTGCAACTCGATTTTTCTTTTTGTTTTAGAGTCAATACTCTTGTGCGATGTAAAGAATCTAGCACTTTGACGAGTTGTAAAATGATTATGATCGAGTACAACTTTTGTTATTTCCCACTTATGCCGCCCAACCATCGGAAATGTCACACGCTCGCCAATCGATGAACATTTTGGCCGGCCGGCGAGTTCAGGACCTTATTTGAAAATTGTTAGCCACTTCGAGTCCTTATTTGGAACAACGGTCACTTCAGGTCCTTATTTGAGAAAGTAGGCTTACTTTGGGTTCTTAGGGCGCGTTTGGTAACGATTTTGTTCCCTGAGCCGATTCGATCGAAATTATTATTTTTGATTCATTCCTAGAACCGATCCCGAGTAAAAAAAACACGTTTGGTAACTGTCTAAAATTTTTTATTCTGGAATAGAATTATGTTTAATACCGTGCTCATTGATTTTATTCCAAATCAATTTCTTTTAATTTTTTATTAATTTTTTTTTACTCTTTTTTTTTTTTTTTTCCTTTTCTCCTATTCTTCTTCTTCTTCTTCATGTGGCCGGTCATCGAACCGGTGATCGGCTAGATGAGGGTCGGCGACCGTCATTGGAGCATCGCCAGCCGAGCCTTGCCGGTGGCCAAGCCGGCCTCGTTGAGACTGGGTGAGGCTGGCCTGGCCACCGGCAGGGCTGGGGGAGCCTCACCAGTGGCTAGGCGAGCCTCAGTGGGACTAGGCGAGGCATGCTGAACCTCGCACTGGCTTGGCGAGCCTTTCGCAAGTTCGTCGGACCAATGGACGGCGAGGGTGGGTGGTGGACGGCAATCACAAGATGACAGAAGGGAAGAATGAGACTTTCACTGTTTTGATTCTTTTTTTTATTCTCAAACAGAGAATCACATTTTTTTTTTATTCTCAATTTTCTTCCCAATACATTCCCTAAAACAAAAATTTTACCGAATGCGATTCTCGTACCAAACTGATTCTTGGAACAAAAAATCAAAATCAGGCATTGTTTAGATAGTTACCACAGCCTTAGTTGAGATTTTCCCATAAAACTTCAACGAGAACCCAATATACGGACAAGGAGACAAGTTAATTAAAAAAAAAAAAAAATCTATTTCAACTTCGAATATGTTCATTTAAAATTGGGGTTCTTCTACTTCATTTTTATTTACTTATTTTTTAATCATTTTTCCTTTTTTTTTTCTATTTCATTCTTATTCTCTTCTATCATTCCTTAATAAAAAATTACTAATATATTTAAGATATGTAATAAATGTGGATTCTAAATATAAATATTTATAGAATATATATTATAGAAAAGAAATATTAAAGAAAAATAAAAATATTAAAATAAAAAAAATTGTCCATTATTGACACCAAGATTTTGGCGACTTTTTTAATCATTTGTTAATTGCATAGAAAATTATGAATCAATTTTTAACCCCTAAAAATTAATTTTTATTAAATTGCATCGCATATAAACATTAGGAACATTTTTATTACTAGTATCAATTATTAAAAAAATTATTTTGAAAAAAATTATTAAAACAGTTTTAAAAAATACTAAAAAAGCAGCAGGGCCGGGGGCTAGAGACAGCCAAGCCTAGCCCTTTCTTCTTTTTCCTTTCCTTCTGCGCACCTGGGCCCGCCCAGCCCATTCCTTTTCTTTTCGTTCCCGGCCCAGCCTCTCTCTCCTCCTTTCCCCTCTCTTGGACGCTACCCCTCCGATCCCTAGCCTCCTATTCCCGCCGTGCTTCACTCCTCCCGCTGCCGCTGCCGCCCCCGCCGCCACAGCAGCCTCGGATCCTCTTCTCGTTCCCGCGGAGGCCGGCCCTCCGGTTCACCTACGAGTACGACAGCGACAGCTCCACGAGGTCCCCTGAAAGCTCCTCGACGGCCTCGTCACGCTCAAGCTCTCCTTCCGCGACGACAGGAAGGGCGAGATCACCCAGCCTCGGCTGGCCTTCGTCTCCAAGCACCTCTCCATACACCATGACGTCGAGGAGTAGAACGGGCTCGTCAAGGTCGGCGTGCGACGTCGGGCCGAGGCTGCATCTCAGCGCCGAACACGATGTCAAGGCACAACAAAGGAGAGATGTCGCTGTTGGTTATACGCTCGAGCTGCCGTCTCCCGTACATACTGTGGGGTTGCCAAGGGCGACGGTAAAGTTCCCTCCTGGTGAAGTCTCACTGAAAGAAAGAGAAGAGGAGGAAATGAAGAGAACGTTGTCAATAAATGGGATTCTTAAAAGCCAAATCTGGAATGGAGCGTGCAGTGCCCAATATGCAGAGGAAGAACAGAAACTAAGATATTCTTTTAAGGATGAGGAGCTGTCTTTTATCCCAATCATTTCTCTGCCCTCAAACGCTCTCTCGGTTGCGCTCAAGCGTAGATTTAGTCCTTCTAGCAAGTTGAGCTACTGATACAATTTCGATACCGAGTACTGGAGTGCGGTCTATGAGCAAACTTATGGCAAGGATTTCAAGTTTAAGGCTGGGTACGATTCGGAGGTCCGCCTAGGTTGGGAATCTCTTCGAGTTGGAGATGAAGACGGCAAAGTGAAGACAGCGCCGATGAAGATGAAATTTCATTTCATGCTCCAAGTGCCACAAGGCAACATTAATTTATCAGTCTTGATGTTCCGTGTTAAAAAGAGGCGGGATATATGATCAACTGTGTTGGATGAGAGGGTGTTCTAGCATGACAATGCGCCACTACTATGTGTGTTCCGTAAGTTTGGTTGGGGCTCGAGCTCAAAGTGGTAATGACTGGGATTACGATGAAGGAATCGACTCCTACTACGAACCACCACTAGTCTGCTGTTTTGGCGCAGAGCAGCTGTAGCTCGTGCCGATGGTGTGGGTCCACCACAACCGGATGTACCCGACCAACCACCTCCACCGGCACCATCCGATGACCTGCAGCCGGCTGCGTCCTGCTCGTGGCTTCTCGCTTCCGATTCCCACATCTCGGTGAGATTTCTTTTCTACTGAGTCCAAATATTTTCGAGTTTTCGGCTGCCTTTGCTTTGTGCTTTGATATATCCCTATGGATGTCCTCTGTGTTGGTGATATGGTTGTGAGCGTAAGTCTCGAGTGGATAATGACGGTCGAATATGTGAGTGGAGTTCCAATGAAGTGAAGCATAATGTTCATGGCTGGGTGTCGATGTTCTCGAATCAGTAAGCAATCCATTGGATTTTCTGGGCGTGCTTGAAGAAGTCGACGTTGGAGAGCAAAGGTTGGAGTTCTGGGCTTACTTAGGCATAGTGAGCTTTGGTCTTGAAGTGTTGTTTTTGCATATTAGGCTTCAATCTAGTGAGAGTTGGGCTTTGCTTAAGTTGTTTTAGTTTGGGCTGGTTTTGGTTTGGGCTGAGTGAGGCCCGATTTATTGGCCCAATATTCGCTGGTATGAGCCCAGATTTGTATGACCAGTGCAGCCCATGTTCGGATCGGGCCCTAGGGCCCAACCCGATTCACCATTTTCCGAATAAAATATTATTTATAAAAGATATTTTTATAAAAACCGTTTTTTTAATTATAAAAAAAAAAAAACAATCCAAAAAATTTATTTTTTAAAAAAATTAAAATTCCTCAAAAATATTAAAAAATGGCATTTCGGGTAATATTCTCCTAAAAAGTGGAACTCTTTCAAACTATAATCATGCTCAAAGTTGACTAAGCCCTTAGAGCTCTATTTTAGAGTTCGCACTTTCGATATGATGATTATGGCTTCCCTTTAGTCTAATTAGGATTGTCATTTATTTATCTCTTAATATTAGATTTTTTTTTTCCCTTGCAATTTATTTAATGCTTCCTTTGATTGCTGATTGTTATTTTAATGATTGCATACTTGTATGATCATTTCATATGTTAATAGATAAGTTTAAAATCAATCCAAATTACAGGACAAAAACCTTTTTGAAATGAATAAGATTAGGTATTAAAAGAGCACTGATTGATTAATTAGTATAATCAAGTTCCCGATCCTAGATTCTCTGATTATATAGGAAGTGAAATATGCTCGCATTCTTCACTTGATTTCTAGTCAACCCCGATAAGCTAGTGGCGACTCATTGTTAGAAAAATTCTCATAGCGTCAATTTTTTTTTTTTTTGGTCGAAAGATGGTTTTTTTATTTATTTATATCATAGCTGGTGTAGTTCCAACAGCGCCCAAGACTGGGGCGTCAATACAAAGTAAAGCCTAGAGGGCCGAGGGAGGAAAAGAAACCCAATTGGGCGGTAAAGATTTCTTCCTATGCTCACGTGCAACCCAATCAGCAATCGAATTTGCTGTTCTAAAACAAGAAGCTAGGCCCACAAGCTGTAGATTTGCTAGAAGATCTTTGCACGCTGCCAAAAGTGCACGTGCTTCCCAGTTAAAGACTTCAGTGGTGTTAAGGGATCGTACTAGATTTTGATGGTCGGTTTCCACAGAAACAGCTTTCAACCTCATACGCTGGATGTATTTTAGCGCTTCCAAGAGGGCTAGGGTTTCCAATGAGCGGTAGAAACCGCTCGAACAGATCTGGTGAAGCCATCCACGAGCGCGCCTGTGTGATCTCGGACGACACACGCGATAGCTCCTTCTGTCGAGCCCTCACTCAGCGACCCGTCAACGTTGATTTTAAGCGTGCCCATCGCCGGAGGAACCCAGATCTGAGGTGAGTCGTTTTCCCCTGTAGTTCTTGCTTGAGTACGTTGAACGCTCCATTTTTCGAAAATTTTCTGCTGAAACCGAGCTAGATCTATAATGTTGCAGGCGTTCGGCTTGCTTCCCCGGAATGTAAAGTTGTTGCGGCCCTTCCAAATTTGCCAAAGAATGTTAGAAATCGCTTCTAAGGGAGGTAAGTTAGTGCCTCTCACTACAAAATGCACCAACCATGCATCCATTCGAGTAATTCTGTGCTTAACTATCTGTACTTTGATTTATGGGTTATCCCAAACCAGTTCGTCCGGGACAAAGGAGAAAAATGTGTTCAATTTGTTTCAACTTCGTTTGGCAAAGGGTGCAAACTGGATCGGTAATATATTTCTTTTCCATAAGTTCTCCTTGGATGGGATGGTGTTTTGACAGGACATTCCATATAAATATCTTGATTTTAGGGCTGATCTGCATATTCCATATAGCCTTCCATAGTGCTTTTGGTGTTTGGTGGGAGGAAGATGGGTGTTCAGTTGCTGCCTTGATTGTCGTCTCTTCTCTAAGAGTGTTGTAGCCATTTTTGACCGTAAAAGTCCCATCTTTAGTTCCTGTCCATACTAATTCATCATTTGGTGCTTGTCGTTTAATGGGAATAGCAAGGATCTCCTGAGTGATCTGTTCGTCAAAGAGGTCGTTTAGAATTTGTTCGTTCCACCTCTCTTTTTCGAAGTTCATCAATTCAGAAACCTTTTTTGGATCATTTCTGTTTTCAGGCCCCCCGATTAGTCCTCTATTTAGCCATCTGTTAGTTCTGATATTAACCTTTTCTCCATTCCCGATTGACCACATCACTGAGTTTGATATCGCATCCCTACCCATAATTAGACTTTGTCATCCCCATGAAGGCTTGGTACCTTTCTTTGCATGCCAAAAGTCTGTTCGACTGAAATATAGCCCTTTTATGAGTTTGCTCCATAATGCCTCTGGATTTTTAACCATTCTCCAAGCTTGTTTACCTAGGAGAGCCTTGTTTACAATAAGTAAGTCCCTGAACCCCATTCCTCCCATGTCTTTTCTGTTTTAAAGGATTTCCCATTTTTTCCAATGCAGACCAGCTCTTGTTTCACTATTTTTCCACCAGAAGTTGGCTATTTTTTTCTCAATTGCTCTACAACCGATACGGGATTTTGAAAACTAACATTGCATATTGTGGTAATGCCCGTATGACCGACTTCAGGAGAATTTCCTTGCCTGCCTTCAATATGATTTGTTCCTTCCATCCTTCCAATTTCATGTTTACCCGACCCACTATCCATGCAAACATCTGTTTCTTAGAGGCTCCCCAATCGAGGGGATACCTAGGTATTTTCTTGTCTGGTTCAACTCTGGAACTCTTAATTCTCTTGCCATATTGTCTCTCAATAACTGAGGGCAATCTTTGCTAAAGAAAATACCTGATTTGTTCAGGTTTATAGCTTGCCCGGATGCATAACAAGATCGATTTAAAACAGCCGAGACATTTTGGCATTCCCGAATGGTCCCATCAAGAAAAATATAGAGTCATTCGCGAATAAAAGGTGGGTCAAGGTGGGACAAAACCTGTTTAGCTTGATTCCTTTTATACTCCCCTCATTTAGAGCTTTCCCCATCATATGAGACAAACAGTTTGCTATTAGGATAAAAAGATAGGGTGATAGCGGGTCCCCTTGTCTAATGCCTCGAGAAGGTTTGAAGTACGGAAGAGGCTCCCCATTGAAAATTGATGCTAAAAGTGACCGTAGTAACACATTGCATAACCTAGGTGATCCATTTTCCACAAAAACCAATTTTCCGCAAACATCCTTCAAGAAAATCCCATTCCACTCTATCATAGGCTTTCTGCATGTCTAATTTCAATACTGCTTGGAAATGCTTTTTCCTTTTCCTCATTCTTAGTTGATGTAGCACCTCCGTACTATATATATGTTGTCCCGAATGCCTCCCACCGACGAAAGCACTTTGTTCCCCCGAAATCAACAACGGCAGCCATCTTTTAAGTCTATTTGCCATAATCTTCGATAGAATCTTGTATGCAAAGTTACAAAGGCTAATGGGGCGATATTGGTCAAGTTTTTCTGGATTGGGTATCTTCGGGATAAGGGTTATATGGGTTCTGTTTAGGACTGGTTCTAAGATCCCTGAGCAAAAAAACCCCCTAACTTCCTCAAATATGTCCCAGCTGATCACATCCCAATGGTGTTCATAAAATATTCCATTTAAGCCATCTGGACCTAGAGCTTTTTGTGCACCTAGTTGAAAAATAGCATCATGAACTTCTTTCATGGTTACTTCTGCCACAAGACATGCATTTATATCATCTCCAACTAGCGTGGGACATTGATCAAGTACCGGTTGACAATTTCTAGGTCCCACCGAGGTGTATAAATCTTTGAAAAATGAGATGGTGAGACTCTGAAGATGTTGTTTATCCCTTATCCAAATCTCTTCCATATTCTTCAGCATAGAAATTCTGTTTTTTTGTCTCCTTTGGATAGTTGCTGCATGGAAATATTTCGCATTTTTATCTCCCCATCTCAACCAATTAATTCTGGATCTTGACCCCCAAAACATCTCCTCTCTTCTCCATAAAGTTTCAATTTCCTCCTTTAAAAGCCGAGCCCTATTTGGATTTTGAGTCTGGTCCACACAATTTGTTAGGGATTGTAGTTCTTGCTTGAGGGCATTAATGCGAAGATGGCTGTTTGGAAATTTCTGTTTGCTCCATTCCCACAATGCATGGAGTACAGCCTTCAATTTGTGCCCCCAAACCGACTTCATTGAGACTAGGAGATTGCCATGATTGTTTTACAATATCTCTACATTCAGCATCATCAATCCAGAAGGCTTCAAAGCGAAATCTCTTTCTTTTCTTAACAGGTTCAGCACTACACGCAAGTAGTAAAGGGCTATGATCAGACCCAACAGCTGGGAGAGCATATGCTTCTACTTGAGGGAACAAGAGCCTCCAATTTAAATTGCACAGCACCCTATCCAGCTTCTCCTTAACAAGGTCAGCCCCTTCCCTATTATTTGACCAAGTAAAAGCACATCCTTTGCAATCTATTTCCATCAACGAACACTCATCTAAACACTTTTGGAAAGCCCGCATACGATAGTTTTCAGCCATTCTATTTCCCATCTTTTCCAAGAATAGAGAACTTCGTTAAAATCCCCCAAACAAACCCATGGTAAAGCATCCGATACACCGACCCGCCTCATTTTTTTCCCACAAGTTTAATCTCTCCCGAAAATTATTGGGAGCATGAATACAAGTGAGCCGCATTTTGTTCCAGTTGCGATACTCTTCACACACCAAATTTAGCATTTCTTGGGAAGCTGATTCCACTTTGACTACCACTTCCTCATTCCATAGAGCCGTTAAACCCCCTGCAATTCCTATTGGGTTCTCCACAAAGCTATGACTGAATTTCAGTTGTCTTTTAATACGAGAAATTAAATTTTCTTGGTTTTTAGTCTCCATTAACAAAACCAAATCGGGCCTTTCATGAGCCGTAATGGCTCGCGAGTTTTGGACTGTTAGAGGTGTGCCCAACCCCTGACAGTTCCAACACAATATCTTCATTTGTAACCCGGTGGTTTGTTAGGGCTAGCCACCAAAGCTCATCCCATAGTAGAATTCGAAATATTAACAGGTGTCTCCTGGAGCTTAGATTCATCAAAGTCAGCCAACTCTGTAGGGATAGAATTATAAGGATTGTACCTCTTCAATTTCTTTGCCGGCGAACATTTAAGAGCCCTGGTTGGTTTTTTTGACCCTTCTTGTTTTGGCCGGGATGAAAATTTCGAGACCGCAACTTCTCGTTGTTCCGCCACTTCAACACTCATTGGACATTTTCTAGTGTGCCGCCGTTGTTCCTCTTGGTGCCCTTGAGTGGTAAGGTTAGTTTGTGTCCTTTCAAATGTGGGTTATGTTGCTGTCTGCTCCCCCGTAAAAAAGAACTATTTGGGTGTTTTGGGCTGGTATATCGCAGCTACTTGTTCTTCCTCGTTGTCTTCCAGACTATCACCATAAAATATTTGCCAAAATGGACTAGTCTCTTTGGCCTCTGCTTTAAGCCAATGCCCAAATCGACTTGAAAACTTTTCTTCATATTTGACCTCATCAAAGGGAACTTCATCACAATTTGTCGCGAAATGCCCAATTTTACCACAAGAGTAGCAAAAGTGAGATAGCCTTTCATACTTAAAATCCAGCCATACCTTTCCATCTCCTAGGTTATATAAGGTTCCGGACTTAATGGAGTATCCAAGTCTAGAACAACCCTTGCCCTTCCCACTTTCTGACAAGCCACACCCTTTTTTTCAACTTTAACTTCCTGAACACCACCTAAGATTTGAGTTATGTGGGAAACTACCTCCTCAGAACACCATTCAATAGGAAGGCCGTGAACTTGAACCCAAAAAGCACAGTTGTTGAATTTATAACATTGGGCAGGTTTGTTGGGTTCCCATGGTTTAAGTATTAATAAATTACTCGCAAAAGACCATGGACTGTTCGCTAACACTCTTTCTTTATCCATATCAGAATCAAAGGTGAAAGATAATATACCCGATTCTCGTTGCGCAAAGGTAACTGAATCTACCTTCCACACTTTCTTCATTGTGTTGAGAAATGCTTGATAGTTGATGTTTCCTCCCGAATGCAGCTTCCCAAACACTGTACGATTACATTCGTCCAGAATCTCCTCAGAAATCACTTTTTCTCATGGTGGGGCATCAACTTCCGTCCTTAGGTTACCCAATTTTCGACAAAGAACTGCTAGGCGATTATCCATCCCTCCAGATTCTTCCATTTACTCTGCCTTATAAATAGAGGACAAAGCGAAGCAAGATTTTGGGGGAGAGACCAGAGACACTAGTTTCGACTACATTCTTCCAAACTCCATTCATCCAGCCGAGCGAAAGAAAACCAGACGATTGCAAATACCCAGATGATTGAAGGCAAGATGAGGATGCTAACAAGACCCAGAGCAAAGATTACGGATTACACGAACCGATTTTGTGGAGGGCAGTCAATTTCAGCCATCCATTAAGGATGCGGGCGAAATAGGCTTTGTGGGGGAAGTTTTCTGGTTTTATGTGGGAAAGTAAAAAAGTGTTATGTCTTCCATGGGTTCAATGTAGGGATCTCATCGTCATAATCCGGAAGGGGGACTGAAAGGACTTAGGGTTTATGGGAAACGAAAAGGGGGTAGGGTTTTTGGGGGTGGGCTACCACCATTGGTAGAGATAAGCTCTGTCGAACAGAGAGTTTCTTGAATACCCAACATTGCATGAGGTATGGATTTGAGTAGCCCGCATTTAAAACTAAAAATTATAAGCCCGTCTTTTTGGTAATACCCCTAAACCTATTTTATTTTTTTCTGTACCAAGATGGGTTGTGACATCCATTATTTTTTATTTTGAATTTTCTTTTTTATATTATATTTCAAATATTATTTTATTTTTATTTTTAATTTAAGAAGCTTTTTATTCAAGAAAATTAGTTTTTATGCTATAGATATAAGAAATCCTATGCAACTATCCCATGTGATATTTTTATCTAAGTTATAGCCCATTATATCTAATTTTATAATATTTTGAGTAGGAATTGAACATGACATAGGATAAATTTTATCATATTCAGATTTTTATTTTGACTATTAAACTTAGACATATAGTCTTAAGGTTTATAGCCCTTTTAAATTTGACACTTTGTAATTTGGGTCAAGAGAATATGTAATCTTTTATCCTGTGAAATTAGAAAATCCTCTCTTGTTATCCATGTGGACAGAAATTTCAAGAGAGTTGTGCAACCTTCCTCCCCCAAGAACTTAGAATTTCATGTGCGATGCACATGTGAAATTCGGCTATGGGAGATGCGGATGCGGGCTGGCAAAATTTTAATGTGAGTTTTAATCTTGGAAATCAAACTGAGATTAGGGCTCTCTGTCTTAAGTCCAAGTTCATTTAGCATGTTGACTAAATTAAACGTAATCCATGACCGGACCAAATTAAATAATATTTATTTGATGTGAACATGTCATCACTAAAATAAAATGTTGATTGCCCAAATGCAATGCAAATGAGAAATTATGCAAAATTGATATTTTTATGCAAAGTCTAGATTTGATCGCTAGTTTTTATATGATATGACTAATAAGAATAAGAAATAAAATTTAGATATCAACATAGATTTGTTCATGGAAGAATTAAAAGTTGATGCCAATTTGGCATTTTGGAAATTATTCTATAAACCTGACAAATTGACTCGAATTTTATCAACATAATAGATGAACTGTACATATGGATTATTATATACATATGGATAGATCAAAAGTGGGGAAAAGAAGGGGTACAGCCTGGAGAACAGGATCTGCGCCCCGCTAGCGGGTGGTGGCCCCTTTTCAGCGCACTTGATTAAAGAAAGAAATTATGTGACCATCTTTTTTCATGTTTATCTTCCACGTGGTATCCTAGTCCCAAAAATAGAAACGTTAGTTAGTCACTCAATAATCGATTTGTATAAATTGTGGTATTTCTTTTCTTTCTTTTTTTTTTTTTTTAATAAATATTACAAGAAAACACGCATAATTATGAGTTACGACTTTGTCTAGTGAAGTGCAGAAGTGAAGACGATTATTGAGCAAGTTTAAATTGGGGATTGACTAAAAGTTTTGTGCCTAAGTCCATTCATCATAAAAGTTTACGCATGGACCGGGCTAGGTCTACACGGTCACGGAACATGATGATAATTCATGACTCACGTGGAACTAGTCTTATGAAGACTAAAAGAGTAAATCGAGGATTTATCGGTCAATAAAGGAAAAAAGGAGACGTCGGCTTCAAATAATTGACACAATTATGGCACGATCACTCCTTCTAATTGGATTCAATATCGTCTATTTCGTTCAATAATTGAGTTCGGTCAGATGCGGGCAACCAAGACAAACGTGTGAAATAATGCGCGTGCGATGCTTTTTGATCGATGAAAAGTGAAGACTAGATGGTCGAAAAGTCCAAAAAAAAAGTGAAAAAAGTGAAAAAAGGAGCTGCAGGTGAGTCCTAAATATAAACGTACCGAAAGAGTTCCTCCCACTTGAACTTGTCGCTTAAATTGATAAGTTCGCTTGCTGCTACTTTGAGTCCGAGAGTAGTAGAGAGGGAGAGTGAGAATGCATCCTAAAGTTTATGAGGCTGCAAAATCAGGAGACTTTGAAAATCTAATGACAATAATTTCAGGAAATGGAGAGGACCTTTTCCACCAAACGACGCCAAAGCATAACAACATTCTCCACGTTGCGGCTCAATACCAGCAGGTACCTTTCATCAAAGATCTTCTTCAATGTCCATCAGGACCACTCCTTCTTTGGCAAGGTAATTACAAAGGAGACAATCCCTTGCATGTTGCTGCTAAAGTGGGAAGCTGCGGAGTGGTTCAAGTCTTTATTGATCTGACGAAATCAATGCATTGGGATGTTCAAAATGGACAAGTTGATTTGTGCAAAGAGCTTCTTCGAAAACCGAATTCAAATAAGGATACCGCGTTGCACTATGCAGTAAGAGGAGGCCACATAGGAGTGGTGAAGTTGCTGATTGAAGAAGATCCTCAATTGTGTGATATTACTAATGCTGCTCATGAGTCCCCGCTTTATCTTGCAGCAAATCGAGGGCTTTCTCATGCCATTGAAATAATTTTAGGAGCTTCCTCATTCTCATCAACTCATAAGGGTCCTAAGGGATTGACCGCTTTGCATGCGACAATTTTTTGCCTGCCAACTTGTAAGTGTTACAAGATTCTAAATCTAGTAAATCAAAAATCAATTGAATCTCTCTCTGTCTCTCTCTTTTAAGTAAGAGTTATCATGTTAGCAGTGATGGCTGCCATCTATCCCAGTACTTTTTTCTTTAAATATAACGATAAACATAATATTTATCTATTTATTATTACCTTCATTCTGGTGAATGTTCATACTTTTTTTTTTTTTAAAGGACATGCCACTTGACCCGTCAAACACGAGGGTAATGTTTTGAAAAGATTCGAGTGATATTCTCGTTGCATGCTCTGTCCTTTTGCTCATCGACTATTAAACAAGTTCAAACCAGCTCATCTTCTGTTAGTATGCGGACTAAGAAAAGAATATTACAGTTTGTACATAATATCATAGTATGGGGATTTTCAAAAAGCCAGCTACATTCTTGCTTATGTATCCAATTTTTTTACGTACTTAATTTCTTTCTACGCTCTCTTCTTGATCTTCTTCTCTTCACTTTTTGTGATTTTTACCACTTCTCTTCGAATTCCACCGGCACCATCATCATCAACTCTACCGATGATGGCACCGGCAGCAAGTTAGCAACCACCATAACCACCACACGCCTATCTCTCCCATTTTCTCTCTCATCCAGTTCAGTTGTTGTTGTTGTTGTTTTTTTTTTCTTCTTTGTTTCGAGATTTTCTCCTTATGATTACTTGCTTTTCAGTTTACATTTAAATGATAGGGCAAATTGCAATATATTTCCTACAGATCCAGGTATACATGTAAGAGCATTAGAGAAACTTAAAAAAAAATCATCACAAATTCCTACCCAGTAGAGGGGAAAACGGGAAAATTTAATAGGATAGAATGCAATTTTAATATTTATGTCTAGATGCTTATAACAGTCTAAATCATGGCATGTTCCTATTGTGTTTGCTAAGGTTGGTGGAAAATCTTGGAGAAGAGACCAGAAGTGATCAAAGAAGGAGATGATTTAGGGTGGACTCCTCTTCATTATGTCGCTTGCTTTGGTGAAGTCGAAGCAGTTCGACAACTCTTGCAACATGATACTTCCGTGGCATATGATTTAGACAAAGGGGGGGAATCTGCTCTTCACATTGCGGCATTTCGAGGCCACATCAATGTTATTGATGAGCTTTTAGATCTTGTCCAGATGCTTGTGACATAATAAACACCAAAGGGCAAACGGCTCTTCATGCAGCTGTTATGGGTGGACGAGTAAATGTAGTCAAGTACATACTAGAAATGCCAAAGTTGGAGGATCTTATCAATGAACAAGACATCAATGGAAACACGGCTCTGCATTTGGCTGCGTTTCATAAAAAATACAACATCATATACATACTTGCACGGGACAAAAGGGTAGACCGTTTGGCCACAAATATGGATCATTCGACCGCTCTTGACATTTTTGCTGCTCATGACGAGGTATGCTTGCTTGAACACTATAGAGCCCTGTTTGTTCACTTGTAGAGTAACTTCTTCAGTATCATTTAGAAACTATGGCCTAGGTAATAATCATTTCGTATGCACAGCTTGGAGGGAGATCTTTCTTTTCCCTTCCTGATTCACTTAGCATTAATCGGCACACTTCCTATTACGTTAATTAAGACAAAAAAAAAGGGCTTTTTTGTCCCACTTAATCTATCATTCATATTTTGATAAAAAATATCAACATCAATTCACATAGAGTATTAATCTAAATGTGATTTGACATAATAGACTGGAAATCCAAATTCATGATTTGAAGTTGTTACTGTTCTTTCATAAATATAAGTTCGTGCATAGTGTTTTTATTTATTATTAACTAAATGCATAGGGTCAAATTTTATTTTTTTGAATATACTGAATTAACTATAAATTAGATATGTGTATTAGAATAATTTGGCGACCAAGTAAAATGTAAAATTTTTTAGACTACTAAAAGAATTGTTTAAGCCATATTTATGTGTGTCGCCAAAGTAGCAACATATGTGGCTAAAATTTTGTTCAAATTTTTACTTTTAATCTATGACATGGCTATGAATTTGCATTGCCATAGATATTTCATTTTACAACATAACTATCTTGCCAGTAGTTATTATTGCACAAATGTAAATAATACAAGTCTTTATAGATCCAATTAATACATATAAAGGCCCAAATCTGATTTAACAATTCAACCTTAAAAAAATCTGATTAAACAACAAAACCACGGAGGAGTTTTGATTAAAAATCTGAAAAGATAATTAAATAATAAAAAAGAGGATCTTTGACTCTTTTACTACTTTTTTGAACTTTTGACGTGAACCACAGAGTTGTGTGGAAAAAGAGTTTTGAATCTCTTTTTATCATGGAACTTTGACATGAACAAAAAATTATAGACGAGTAGTGATACTTCGACATAAACCCAATATACGGAGAAGAAGGAGACGAAGTGAATTAGAAAGATCTATTTCAACTTGAATTTGTTCATTTAAACTTGGGGTTCTTCTACTTCATTTCTATTTACTTATTTTTAATTATTTTTCCTATATTTTTTTATTTCTTTTTTATTCCCATCCATCATTCCTTAATAAACAATTATTAAATAATAAAACATAATAATATACTTAAAAATGTAATAAATATAGATTCCTAGTATACATACATATAGAATAGAAACACATTCAAATATATAAAGCAAAATAGGACTAAATAAAAAAAAAAATTCCATTATTTTTTATTTTTTATTTTTTATATTAGAATTCAAATGTTATTTTATATTTTTCATTTTTTAACCTAATAAGTTTTTCAAACAAGAAAAATATTTTTTATGCAATAGACATTAGAAAATCATGTCCACCTTCTCATGTGATATTTTTATCTGAGTTATATAGTATATTTTGACTTTATAATATTTTGGGCAGGAATCGAATATGGGATCCTATTCTAAATTTTTATTCTAGTTACCAAAAATAACCATATAGTCTTAGGTTTTATGACCCTTGACGCTTTCATAATTTGGATCAAGGGAATATGTAACATTTATCCTCGGAAATTAGAAAAACTCTTTTATTCCCCGTGTGGACAAAAATTTCAAGAGCGTAGTGCGACCTTGCTCTCCAAGAATTTTAGAATTTCATGTGCGATGCACATGTGAAATTCGGCTATGGGAGATGGGGATGTGGGCTGGAAAATTTTAATGTGGTTGGATTTACTGGGCTTAGTCTTGGAAATCAAACTGAGATTAGGGCCCCCTTGTCTTAAGTCCAAGTTTATTTAGCATGGTAGCTAAATCAAACCTAATTCATGACCAAACCAACTTAAATAACATTTATTTGATGTGAATATGTCATTACTGAAATAAAAACCTTGATTGCCTGAATGCAATGCAAATGGAAAATTATGCGATATTGATATTTTTATTAAGGGTTAAATTCGATCCCTAATTTTTATATGAGATGAACAACAATTTAGATGTCAACGTAAATTCACTTATGGAAGAATAGAAAATTCATGCTAATGGCTTTTTGGAAATTATTCTATAAACCTCACAAATTGACTTGAATTCTATCAATATAATTGATGAACTATAAATATTATGTGTATCACCAAATTAGCAAAATTGATAGCTAAAATGCTGTTCAAATTTTTACTTTTAATCTATGACATAGTTATTAATTTCCATTGCCATAGATATTTCATTTTGCAAAATAATTATCTTGCCAATATTGTTACTACACAAACGTGAAAAATAGAAGTCTTTATAGATCCAATTAATACATATAAAGGCCCCTCTTAAAATCTGATTTAACCATTTCGACTTTAAAAAATATGATTAAACAACAAAACCACAACATTATATTAATAGCCAACAACTAAATGCATGTAGTAAAATTAACTTTAAAGAATTTTAAGTTTGAACTTTTTTGTTGTATTAACAATTATGCAGTAACAAACTATTCAAGTAACAATGTATAGTTTAAAGCAAATCGCTTAGCAAAGTAATATTCATTGTTAGTTAAATTCATGGTTTGATCATAAATACATATTATTTTTGTAAGATATCATGTAGAAAGATTGTAAATATTGGGTTGTATGAATCTCATCAAAACAAACTTTTTCAATAATTATAAATCTCAAATCCATGCAACATGCGTGTCTTCAAATAGTACAAGAGTTATTGTCTGTCTTATTTTTCTTGAAAACAATGCAAAACATTTAGGATTGGGATACTCTATTGTTGGGGATAGGTATAAGGGAAAAAAGAAAGAAAAGAAAGATGTAGAATAAATCTGGACTGTCTAATGGCCCTTGTACTGAGGTGTAAACTATTCAAAGGCTCACTTTAAGATGTAATTAATCGTAATTTTAGTGGTCCCAATCCAGAAGTTTATGCACATTCTGACTTTGAAACAACTCTTATTTTACAGTCATATTAAAGAAGCAGAATATCTCGTACATTGTAGCTAAAAAGTTGCAATCAAATTTTTATTTTTAATCTTTAACTTATTATGAATTTGCATTCTCATATACAAATTTCAGTTTACCAATTGATTATCTTGCGAGTAGTTATTATTGCAAAAATGTTAAAAATAGAAGCATTTTATAGATTCAATTAATACTTGTAGTCTTGAACCTTCTAATGAATTCCTGCATATAAAAGCCCACTTAAAAATCTGATACACGAAAAAGAAACGTATTAGTAGCTATAGTTAACTGCATAAAATAAAAATAGTTTAAATCAATATTAAGTTTGAATATATTGTTCGTCACAAAAATATTCGAATAACAAGGTATAGTTTAAGACAAACCACTTAATAAAGTAATGTTCAATATTAGTTAAATTTTTTATTTGATTGATAGATATATATATTAATCGTCTAAAATATAATGTATGACGTTTGTAAAAATTGTGTCATATGATCGTACTATATCATCAAAAAAACAATGGATTAGCATAAATTTAAAATACATGCAACAGACGGGTCTTCAACCAATCTCTAAACATTTGGGGTTGGGTTCCTCTAAAGTAACAGGACAAGGTAAAAAGAAAAAGAAAAGAAAATGAAAGGAAAAAGAACGAAAAATAGAGGATAAATTTGAACTGTGTAATGGCTCTTATGCTGAGCTGTCAACCATATAGAGCGTAGCTTTAAGAGAAAATCCCCATTCCAAAAGTTGACAGGCACCTTCTGACTTTGAAACAACTATCGTGCAACATTCATACAATAGAATCAAAATAGTTTGTACAATTTTTAGCTAAAAACCCTTCTGTTTCTTTTCTGCACTCTGCCCTGTATGGGAAAAAAATTACCTGCACTCTGCCCTGTATGGGAAAAGGATTTCAACCAATTCCTAGATAATTTCATTTAGTTATAGCAGTACCGAAACTGTAATTATTTAATCCAGAAAGCTCTATTCACTGGTTGTATCTAAAAGAGATGAATTGAATGAATTCTTCATTATGTTTAGCACTCCCCGGGAGTTCTATCTGTTATAAATGGGTTTTTGCTGTGTAAAGTGAGGGTTTTGAAGTATTCTGCCGGAAAAGACTACTCGTTAATTAATACTTTCTGTACATTTTTTAGGTCGGCTACAGAGCTGCAAAAGTTTATCATGTGTTGGGAAACTCTATTGGATCCCTATTTGAGCAAGGCTGGCAGATCGAATTTGTTAAGAAGAGGTTAGATAAGCAATTTGTTGAGGGTCAACGTGCTGTGTCTGTAACCGCAGAAAGTGATACCGCCAACGGAGAAAATGACGATTTATCAACAAGGAGAGTTATCGAGCTTCAACTGCTAGCGGCAGTGCTCATAGCCACAGTCACCTTCACAGCAACCTTCACGATGCCCGGAGGTTATAACAACGACGGACCCAACCAAGGATTGGCGACTCTTGCTGGCAGGGCAGCTTTCCAAGCCTTTGTGATATCTAACACTACTGCGTTCGGTTTCTCCACCCTGGTATTATTCTTACTATTTCATACTGGTGTGAGCGGTGGATCTGCGATCCGACGTAGATACGCCAAGAAAGCAGCAAATTGCATTGTCATTGCGATATACGGGATGGTGCTAGCCTTTGTTTGTGGCACGTATGTAGTATTGACCAGAACCATCGGGGTTCGAATCTTTCCTATCGTCTTGGCCGGATGTCTCGTGATTGTGTACTGGATTGGTTGTTTCCTTGACCCCCATGTTCGAGTCTGGCCGCTACCTCGCTCTTTCCAAAGATATGTCAGAAACTTAATGTTTGATTGTGGAATCCCCTAGGAAAGCTGCCAATAAGTTGGGTCGGTTCCATAGTCCCGTGACCTTGTGCACGGGAAATTTCCTTTTGCTTTGTCAACTGTCAAGTTCGAGCACTTGTACGTCAGCTGTCTAATTCAATATGGATTGACCGCCAGCAAAATTGCCCTGCTCAAGATCACTGGAGCGCAGCAAAGGCCAAGAGGTTTAGACTTCCCGCCGGCAAAATTGCATCACAGTTTTTTTTTTTTTGGAGCCAATAATTGCATCACAGTTAACCAGATGAAAGCCAAGAGGGTCAGCCGCTGTTGAGCAATTGGGGTTGAACGTCAAGTTGGTAATGTTTGGTGATAATCGTAGATTGCAACGAAAGTGTTGGATTTTGGGGTATTTCTATTTTTAAAAAAAATGCTCTCCGTAGCATTAGTGAGTTTTGTTTGTTTCTACTTGTTGGTTGCCATTACTTTAGTTGTCATGGATTACTCCAACATTCTTCAACCATGCCAGATGCCTGAAAAGTGTTTGATGTAAATCCGCAGTGTCAAATTGATTTGCAAGTTACCAATTTCTTTTAAATTTCACAGGTGGACAGGGTAGAGATCAATAAATAACCGACTTCATAATGAATTTATCGACGTCAAAATGATTAGTAAGTTAACTATTTCTAAATTTTACAAGTGAATCATGTAAGAGGTTAGCAAGTTACTGATATGGTAATGAATATACCAATGTCAAATGAATTAGTAAGTTTCCAACACCTTGTGAGTTGTACAGTGGATATGGCTAAAAGTTAAGTTAGCAATATTGAACTGCAATTACGAACACCAGATTTCGTTTAGAGTTTTACAAGAAGGCATGGATAGAGGTTAGTACACCGCAGAAGGTTTGCCGAAGAATACTATCATAATTTGAAGTTGCTGTTGAATTGTGACTTGGCTTCGACTTCCATGCATCCCTCTCTAATGGCATAGTTTCGCAGTACTGCATAAGTACCATAATATTTTCAGCATCTATTGAGAGCAAGAGTCACGGCTGATGGAAGATCCTTCCCTTCCGATTATTTCAAAAGTTTCACAAGAAATGGGCATGTCCGTGTAATCTCAGAACTTTCAAATCAACCCAGCAAGTATCATCATCAAATAATTAGATAGACAAGGCCAAGAATATATCACCATATCAACTAATAAAAATTCAATCGAGCACCCATGCCAGAAACAATCATTTCGCTTTGTCTTTCATGATCGTAGGTGGAATGCATGCATCACTCGCTAATGCACAGAGAGAAGTAGTGGCCGATCCTCAAACAGCCCAACCATTCTTCGATACAAACCCTGAACCCATGGGGTCCAACTACTAGAAGCCGTTCCTATTGCCACATTCCTCGCTGAAGCTTCATCATCCACCAAGTAAGGTACAATATACTTTTGCATGTCAGCGAGAGAGATTTGGAGATGGTTCCCAGAGACGTTGATGAATTTGACTTTCCCAGCTTCATCCAATGTCTTCAATCCAATCCAGTCCTCGATGTAAAGCTCAGTCTGCAGGAAATGCGTCAATTAGACACATTCCTCTTTTTTTCCAGTTGGATTAATGGTAAAGGGATCCACAATGTAGCATTGAGTAAGGGTAAAAGCATGTTATGACAAGATTACACCACGGCGACAACACCAAATCACATTATGTTCTTTCACCCATTCTGTTCAGTCTATTTTTCTCATGTAAATGCATTTCTCCTAAGGTTATCAATTTTTCAAAGTCAAATTCTCCATGATCACATGAAAATCATAAATCACTATCAAATGTAAATTAATTTCATGTCATGGATATATGCCTCCTACGCCATAGGATTGTAGTCAATATAGTTTATCATCATATTTAAAGCTTAGAAAATGTTTCTACTGGTTCTCTGTCGTATTTCTTGGTTGACCTTACAAGGTGCAAACCAAAATAACAGTTGATTTAACGTTAAAAGAGATTTTACCCTGATCTAGCAAACTTTGCCATTGCTTAACAGTGATCATCACAATCACCCAAAATTTACCTAGCTATTTGTGGCTAAAGACACTGATAACTGCATCTCAAGGTACTACTGCTAAGGTGCTTTAAAAACTTTGACTCATTTGTCATCAAGATTTGGAAGGTTTCTCAATGAGGGAAGAAACCAACAAACCATTATTCAATGAAAAACTGCTGTACGTTAATCATGTGTGTCCGAGCAACACAGCAATTACCTCCTGTGCAGGCAAAAGAGTATCAAAAGTTCCATCTGGATAGTATCCAAACCAGGACGTTTCCTTTGGTATCAACACAGTGTCTTGCTCAAACTAGAAGGAAACGAAAAGAGTTAGCATCACAAGCTGCAAAAGACAAGTCCAAAATCAACAACATATACAAAACTAACCATAATAAGGACTAGGTTCTGCAAGCTAGCAAATCTTTCCTTGTAGGTTGAGTTTCTGTGATGCACGAGTTCATTGTTTAACTTTGGGAGAAATTTACAACCTTTTAAATAGTTAGCAAGGTCCTGCAGAAACAAAAAGCAATTCACACCATAAAGAACATTTAAGACTTTGTGACACAATAGCAAGTGAAATGAAATTTTGCATTGAAAAAATCACTAACAAATCAAACATATGAAGCTAAAAACAGGGAATCACGGAACATATGGGCAACTCCTATGTTATACGAAGTGTATCATGGGCCATACCTATTTTCGGATGGTTATAAAAATAAAAATAAAAATCACTGGATAATATAGAGAGACGTACAAAATTAGGACCATCAACAGGATATTAAAAAAACAAAAAAAAAATCATCCTATCCAGAACATTTTCTCTCTTAACACAGAATCATACTCACAGTTGGAATCTTCACATAATTAGAGGGTGCCAAGTGCTCCTGTGATTGCATAAAGGTTTCCAAACAAAACAAGAAGAAGCCGTCAAACAGTGAAGTATGAAAGAAGAGAGCCAATTAATTTGGCGCAATATTTCTACAGTGACCATGTAAAGAAGCTAGTTGTTGATGACAGAAAAAGTAGCCTGGATAACACTTTGAGCAACATTATCCTCGGGAATCATTGTAGTAAAAGGGTAACGTGAATCAGAAAATGACTAGGAAGACCAAGCCAAACCTGGACATATGCAGAGTAGACCCCTAGTAGCTCGATCAAATAGTCCACAAGAACACAGAAGATACCTGACTGGAAAAGAGGACCGAAAAAAAAAAAAAAAAAAATCAACCGCAGTGATATAAGCAAACTTCAACCATTTTCTGACCTGAACCAAGAGACCATTCGAGCATGTATGCCAAATCCATCTAAAACCACACCAGAAATGCAATTTAGACCTTTCCCTAAGACAAACATCCTCCATCCTAAACTGGGAGATTGGTGATATTTGCAAATAAACATGTGAAAGATTTGGCAATACGTTTTTTTCTTGCCCTTGTCCTGTACAATTCTACCAGAGAGAACTACTCCCATACAGCCAAACAGATTATCTCTTCATCAAATATATCAACTTACGAAGAAGTCTTTCACATTCTGCAAAAAGATTCTTTACTCTCTCACTTACAGGAACACGAACAGAACACGCTTCCTTTTCACTGCTAATAATTGGTCAAAAGAATGGATCTAACGGAAAAGGAATAGACTACTTACTCCACAAAATGGTATCGACGCAATTCCAGCATGGATACCTGCCAGTGATATAAAGTTTTTCACCTGCTCCACGAACAGAGAAACAAACTTGCACTGTCAGAACAGTTAAGGAAAGGCTGGAGAAGTGATTTTGCTGTGTAATGAATGGAGTGATGAGGATTGAAGAATTACGAGAACAACTCACTGCTTGTTATTTGTATAACAAAGCAAGTTAAAAAATTTTCAGATGGGTATCAAGTGTCAAAGGAAAGAAACAGAACCATGGAAACAATCATCCTCCATTCTCCACTTATCCAAAAAACACACAAGTGGAAAGCATAACTCTGTTCTTTTCTTTAGTCCTTTCTTTCTTTTCCTATTTTCCCGCATTTACTTGGACTGGAGGGTCATTATGCAAAAAAGAAGAGACTGATTTTTCTTTTCCTCAGGTCGGCTGACCTTTTACTTTCCATTAGAAATTCTAAATGTGACATGATATGGTACCGTACTATAACAAGCCTTTTTCTCTTTTACCATCTGCACTTCCTTCCATCAAATTTCAATCCAGGTTAAAGCATATATGATAAAATGTCCTTTTTGCCGGTTAAGCAGAAGGAAACTTTTTTTCCTAGCCAATAACAACAAAAGGGACCGTGCCATCAAGAAGGTAGGTTAGCAAATTATCCATTGCATTAAGGTATTGTAGCAAGAAACCACTCAGCGAAGTCTGCAGTTGATTTACATCATGTTGTTTCATGTCTGCAGTTTAGGAAAGTATTTGCCACAAATCATTGAGATATCTGACCAGTGAAGAAGAAAAAATGACATAAGGACCAAGTTCCATCCAAAGTTCTCCAAAATATCTCACTAGTCGATGGGACATGGAATTAACGTAGCAATGTGCAACAGATCCTTTGAAATGCACAACTAAAGTAAACAACAAAAGGTTTGTGATCTGCAGTTTTTGACATCATCCTTAAAAACCGACATTCCCAGGTGGACCATTTTTTCTTCTGAAATATATTAGGAAGTAAATCTTTTACAGCATGGAAATCATTCCATTCAATTGTTCCTAACTAAACAATCATCGAGATATTTGTTCCTCTTCACGCTATATACTGTTCTGAGAGGGAAGAGGGAAGACATACAGGATTTAGTAGCAAGAGAAGCTTCAGTGTCCTTTATATCATGCTCAAAGTATGAAGACAGAGGAAGGAGCTTCAGATGAGTTAGGCCAACATAAAAGGTTCTTAATCTAGCCCCATATTATCACTAGAACAGCAGAATGTTCTAGAAAGAGGTTGATTTTAAAAGGCCCATGACTGCACTCAAGAGATTGTCTGCAGAAATTTACAACATAGTGGCGGCTTGACAAAGTGTCATTCTGCATCATGGAATCTCAAAAGGTTATTTAAAAATGTGACTCTCTCCAAACTCTAAGTTTTATGCTTCAACATCTTTAAGAAAACAATAGACAAGAAAGAGAGCACTTCTGTGCATTATCTCAAAAGTTTGGCAGTAGTATAATAAAGAACATTATAAGACTTGTGAAAGGAAAAGAAGGGAAAAAATTCATGAACAATATAAAATGATTCACTACATGTTTTCAACTCAATATCGAAAAGAAAGAATGCATGACACAAAATAGTGTGAGTCACTTTGCATAGAACTTATCTCACCATAGGTGCTCCATCACAAAATTCAACAACGCCTCGACCAATCATGGTGCCCTGTGAGACAGGCAGGTAAGTTGCAATGATGGTAGACAGATAACTCCAACCATGAATATGAGAAATTAGGTATATGGCAAAAGGACAAAGACATTAGTAAGAATTCACAGATTGCAACATTGTCTATTATCCATCCGTCACTTATTAAGCGTGCTGTCAATATACTACATTGATACAGTATGTTGGTAATGTTGCCTAAAAATTACTGGGAGTACAACATAAAAGGGCATGGAATAAATATAAAGAGTTGAAGATTGCAGCATCTAAACCACATGTCTATCACTAAATAATGGCTACTATAACGTCAATGTAAATAATTTTTAAGCATTTGTGTAGACTTTAGAGATACATGAAGTTTTCCACAAGGATAAATTTTGCTTTAACAAAAATTAATGTCAATAAGATGTGCAGTCATTACCAGTATCCTCTCTTTCCTGACACGTTGTAAACTCATTGAAACTACAGATGATGATGAATTAAGTCCTGTGCTAACAGTTTTGATCAGATAAGTTTTCATTTCTTAGACCAAGTACTCAACAACGTCAGTTACTCGCTAAACAGACCGATTCACTTAATTGTTAAGCCAATCAAAACTCATGAATCAGAAGAGATTCAGGACTGACTTATTGACAAGTTATATAGCCAAAACATACTGCTCAAAGACCAATATGAAGAGGCTTCGCTTCAACTCAAAGACTTTTTCCCATCCCAATTGTAAATTCTGATGGATCTAATCCATAGCTTACATGGTGATAGAGATTTTAGTAAGAAACCATCATTTTAGTTCTCTTTCCAGCATGCCTATATTTCAAAGATGCTGACCTAGTTATGTTTCCTAGAAAACTGACCAGGCTCTAGTTCTTTGATGCTGCCAACGCAATTAGCTCACTCACTCAACTGACAGCTGCAGATTTTCTCTTGCATTGACTACAGAATCACAAACTTCTCAATATGTTCAATTTCAAGTCCAATCAAATTAGTGTTTTAGTAGATCTAACAAATTTCCCACTTGTCTATGACTATAACACAGAATCCGCAGAATGGCTCCATCTACATGAGGATATGCGTAGTTAGTGACTTATAATTTGATTAAGATCAACATTCAATGTCATTACCTGAGAAAGCCCAACTAAATTGAAGCCATCACTAAGTTCGCTCATGTTCTTCACCTGTAATAATGAAATTTTTCAGTAAAAGTGAATTTCAGGTACCAGAAGATGATAGATCTCACCAGAAACTATCAACACCTTCTCACAAGCAATGGCAGTCTGAAAGGCAAGGTACATAACAGATTGTCACAGATTCGTCAGATAGAAATCATTATATATAACAAGCAATAGTCAAATGAAAACTAACCTGCTCCATAAGTGGCATAGTCCACGAGTCCCATGAACCGTCTCCTATTTCACTACAAAGGAAGATACAGTGGAAAGAGTAAATCAACAAAAATAAGTCCATCTTCTAATGAACTAAGAAGAGATTAATCATGGCACCAATGTGGAAGCAAATTCTAGACCAACATACATAAAAATAAAAAAGGTTAAACCAAATAACCCACTGCCAATGCAGTTTTGCCATTAACAAAGAATACAGTTCTACATATGCAAATATTGTCACAGGGGTTCAGATAGGACACTAATTTCGAATTCCACAAAAAAAAGTAGGCATTATCCTTGGCAAAGCATCTCATTAACCATTGATTTAGGAAAAAAACGGAGTTTCATTGAGTAAAATGAAAAATATCTCTGTGAAACTGTATTCTGAAAATGTTGATTCAAAGAAAGCAACCATACATGCAGTGGCCTTCAGAACCAGACCAGTTGCTTAAGAGCTCCGTGAAGCGTGTGACTCCTGTGTTGCTGCACTTGTCGCTAATACCTGATGCAAACAACTCATGAACATCATTTTGTTTAGTGGAAATGTCAACTGGGGTAACTACCAAGACCAGCATGTACAACAGTGCAGTGTGTGCCACCGGTGCTCATTTTCTACAAACTCTCAGATCTCACTCCTGTGACACCGGATCCTAAGACACATCTTAGCAGAGCAAAAACGTATGGCACGCATTTCTAAAGAATTGTTCATCCAAGAATTAGACAAGGTCAAAAATGATTTTTGGCGTTACTCAATCCCTGGTGTGCATCTTTAGCATGTAATTTAAGTAGTTGTCTTTAATCACGTTAGACAAACCATTTATCGTAAAAGCTCAAGTGGTAAGGAAATAGGCCAACAATGTATTTGTAGCATATGACTAAAAACTCCCCCTTGAGCGTATGATGGTCTTAACATGCACAAGACAGGTTGTGGACGGAAGCAAATTAATTAAATAACCGTGAAACATGAAAATGGATAGAATAACAGGTTCACAAGCTGGAGAAAATTGCAAGTGATTGTCAGAACTTGAAGCCTTGGGCTTAATTCTAATATCATGTTAGACAAATTGTTTGTCCCAAAAGTTTAAGTTGTAAAGAAAAGGGCCAAAAATGTTTTCATAGCATGCGACTTGACAGATCATAATCGAAAAGTTTCTTGGAAAGACGCAAGTCGGATGCAAATGGATTGAGGACAACCTCACACTGCCCAAATTTTTTAGAAGAACAAGACAATTACAGCTTCAAGTCCACGTACCTGTTCTTCTAATGAAAGAGGCACTTAATACGCCAGTGCAAACAGTAAGGATAGAAAAGGAACTACTGTTCAAAAACTAGATAGATTAGGAGATGAAAACTAACGAAAGCATAATTAAATTAAGCCACAGAGTGATTCGTTGCCAGTGCATGGAAGCACAATTCATCATGGGATTTTATTTTTCCCCCTTCCTAGTCGCGGATTTTATTACCGAGTGGTCAAAACACATTTCAAAAAAAGAATAGGAACAACATGCTGCGCTCCACCGAGCTCAAATTCTCGATGGATCACCAACAACGCTGCCCAAGAAGTCAAATAAGCTCGAAAAACCAAACAGAAAACAGAGTCCAAATCCTACGGTACGTGATACAACCCAACGACTTATGCTTGACCACAAGTACCACTGAAGCAAATAAATCAGCAAACACAAGATAGGCATTGCAACGACCCCCACTTGCCTAATAACATAACACAACGGTTTCACAACCAGGAAAAACAATGGTCAAACGGGCATTAACGAACACGTTCGGAACGCATCAAATGGGACGGCGCGAACTCACCGTGGAAGACCACGAAAGGGAGGGACTGCGTCGCCGGCGCCTGGGCCAGAGTCAGCACGGCGACGGCGCCGAGGACGGTGATCAGTGGGTACGAAGCAGCCATTGATGCTGAGGGGCGGAGGAAGACGAAGTGGGGGGCAGGCTCTAGTTCAGTAATCTAGTGAGATCGTTGACAAGCACCAGCATTTTTTCGAGAATCTAACATTCTTGAATTGTCGGATTTAGTCTGCTTAATGTATATAAATGAGAAGGAGAGAGAAACAGTGTGTGTGGATTGATAGGTGTGGAACTGCCATGGAAGCGCCAACTAACTTTCCAACTGTTGGCAAGATCTCCACTCATGATGTCTGGTCGTTGAGTCACGAGGGAGATGAGCCAAATGTTGAAGAAAACCGTGGTAGTTAATAGTTACTTCTTTCCTTTTGCCCAGGACATCCTCGTGCCAATATTAACATAGTCGTGACAATTGCATATTGTGTAAAAACCGAAAAACAAAAATTCATGCATTTTCATTTTATTTCGTGAAAATTAAATAATTTAAAAAATACCTTCTTAAAAATGATTGTTTAAGCGCTTACATACATAGACGAAAAAAATGTATTATTATTGGTAATATTTTTCAATCACTAATTGTTTTAAGTCATGCAAGTGTTTAAATTTAAAAAAAAAAATGTTTTAATAAATCATTTATTTCAGCGAAATAAATAAAGGTTGATCAATTATAAATCTGAAGAATGATGACCTAGCAGAGAGTGCTCGCCATACTAGTGTCCAATTTATAATTTGTCGTGTGCACGTAGTTTGACTCTCTTTCTTTTTTCCCCTAATACAATAGACTTGAATTTTTAACAACATTATTTACCATGAGATTCACATGTAATTTTTTCATAATTTCTAAATGTTGAGTAGCATTTGATATATCAATTGGAAATAAAAGTACACTTTCTAAATACACCTAGACCTAGTTTAGTAATTGGCCAAACAATAACTATTTTTTTTTTTTTATTTCCCAAAAAAAAAAGAACATAAATCTATTTTGAACAATTTTATTCCCAGAAATAAATTTGTTTTAGGAAATAGATTTGAAATATGAATCAACAAGTAGAAAAAATTGCTTCTTTGCTTCTTTCTTCTTCTAACTAGCGATCTCGCCGAAACCTTGCCAGCCTCTAGTGAGGCCAAGCCTCGTAACCTCGCCCAAGTTTGGTGGGATTAAGCTCACCCAATTACTAGCGAGGCTCAACCTCACCAAAAATTGAGAGAGAGAGAGAGAATGTAATAAAATTATTAAAAATTTAAAAGAAATTCAAAGTCTCATATGCAATACCAAGAGTAGAAATTTTATATAATTAGTAAATGCTTTCAAATGCTCAAAAACTCATCTAAAAATGGAATTATAAAAATTTATTTCTAAAAAAAATTCTCGGAAACAAAATGGTTATCAAACCCATCCTTAATTTCCACCAAAAAAAATAGTTGACTAGTGATAGAATCCTTCAATTTACGAACTATAAAGAAATGTTTAAAGTGAGTTTACTAAAAATAGGTAAAAATTGGAATTATGATAAATTTGTTATGACCAACAAAAGAATACAAAATTACGAGAACTTCAAGGAAATTACTATTTCCGAAGGGAGCTTAATAACTGTTATTCACAAAGACTTACAAGGAAATTACAGCTGTTGAGGATCGGTCAACTAGATTTGCGAAACCGCGTAAAAGAAAAGGTTCATTTTGGCTTACGGTAAATTTCAATTTTTAGAGGTACAAAACTAAGAAAGGAAGTGGCAAGCTAAATGGAACCGACATGACACACAACACGCGACACAACACGACACGTCGACACGTTATTTTTCAAAAAAAGAGAATTCTGACACGTTGAGACACGTTATATATTAAATGAATATTTTTATATATACATGATAAATTATTATATTTAAATCAATTTATTCAAATTCATAAATAAATCAATAATAAAAAGAGCCTATAATAAATCTATACTAATAACATTAATAAATTTATTAATAAAAAATTGGGAAGACATTTTTTGACTTTAACAAAAGTTATTGATGAAATAAATAACTAACAAGAAATTATAGTCAAAATAAAATTATATTTTCTACGGTGACCAAAATTTATCATTATTTAACATCTAGTGCTTTTATCTTTCAAAATAATTTTTTAACCCGCCTATTTATTTATTTTTTAACCTTACCATTTATTAATAAAGTTATTTAACATTTAATATTTTTTGGGGCTAAATGGGTCCCACCTATTTATTTCACCATTTGCTTTCTCCCCCCACCCCATCCACCACCTACGCCTGTCACTTCCCAAAATTGAAGTCACGCTGCACGAGACTTTCTTTCTTCCCCAGAAGTCGTTGTCTCCTCTCCTTGCTCTTCTTCGTAAAACTGAAAAAGCAACCTCAGTAAAGTAACAGCCAAAAACCCTAGCAATCGCCTTCTCCTCTCCCTTGCTCGATCCCTACCTCTTGATCTTTGCTCTCTTTTGGGCGCCTCATCATAATCACTCGCCGCTGCCTCCCCTCTGTTCCCCCCTTTGGTATTGTAGCCTCGCGTCCTACCCTGCATCGCGGAATTACAGCTCTCCATCTCGGCGTTGCAGTCGGCAGTCACAGCCTTCTCGATCGTCTTGGTCTTTGCTCTTCCTCTACCCTCCCTCGCCATCGCTTGCAGCATCGCCTCGGCTCCCTCACTCTTGCCTCCACCCTCCATCACCTTCTTCCCTTCGCACTTGTAGACTCGCCCACAAACCTTCGGACACGCGCGTCGAAACGTGTCAGAAAGAGTTGACCACGTGTTGACCACGTGTCCAAGTGTATCCGACACTACACGAGGCTCTCTAGAACATGTATGTGCTTCATAGTAGGCAAGTTATGACTGATCAAGGAGAATTACCTTGTAATTGAATAATCACTAAAGTAATGACATTGTCGAGTTACAAAATATGAAGAAAAATTACTGTTAATGATAAAAGGTCACTCACCGTATGAATGTTAAGTTATGACATTTTGAGGGAAACTACGATATTATTGATAATTATGGAGTGATAACATCTTTGAATTACGAAGTGTAAAGGAAAGTTACTATTTATGATGGTATGTTGTTATTGACTATAGGTGTAATCAAATACGAGAAATTAAACAAATTTATGATAACTTACGGTTATTTATTTTTTATTAGTAAATTGAGTAAGTCCTCAATTTTAAATGGCTCTATTTTCCCATAATGTCAATAAACTAAATACATACGTAATCGTAAAGACATATCATCCCTTGTTGTGTCGTGACATTACTGAACTTTGTAAATTGCATTTTGGGTCCGTATGCTAATAAAAATTACTTTTCTTTACATAAATTCTCATAAATGGAAAAGCTATCCTAAACGTTATAAATTACCCTTTGGATTCGTAAATTATTTTATATTCTAAACAATGTAGATATTTGTGCAATATTTACGACAAGTCTTGACATGGTGCTACATATCGCAATACACCACAAAAACCACAATTTGCTGGCTCATCAAGTCGGCAAATTTCATTTTATTTTATTTAAAAAAAATCAGAAACCAGCTCCGATATTTGACGTTCTTATCATTCGTGCTAGGGGTGAGCATGGTCCGGGTTGGTCCGGGCCACCCCCTAACCCTAGGACCAACCCACAAATGGTGTCGGCCCCGAATTTTGTGACCGAGAACTGACCCTATTGAGCCTGGGACCAAGGACCGGACCAACCCAATGGATTCGGTCCGGTTCTAGGGTCAACCCGGGACCGATCGATAATTTTTTTCGTCTAATTTTTTATACTCCATGAAAAAGCAAACCTACAAATTCAAATTACACATCTATCGACAATGCGGCATTGTACAACTAAACTATAAATACCAATACATATTTAGCAAATTTAAGATGACATAATAATAGAAATTTCGTACCTGCTAACCGCTCATCGAGATATGGGATAAAATAGAAAGTTCTTGTAATCATCTATCTTTAATATTCATAACACCATATGCAAAAGCGTTTTCTTGCATTTGATCATGTAGAGTCCACTCAACCAAAAAATGAACTTTACACCGCTTAACTAGCATTTGATCATGTAGAGTCCACTTAAACAAAAAATAAGCATCACACCACTTGACTAGCAAATCATCGTAGCAATAACAATTGCAGTATTATTCTACTCTTCAAAAACTTCTACCATTTGACACAAATTGAAAAGCAAAGTGCAACTGAAAATCATTAATAAAATACAATTAAACGATAAAAAGTTCAAAATACTTAATATAAACCATGAATATATAACTTCACGTCTTGTTAATTCACTTGAACTTCTAAACACCTAAAAACAAAATAAACGACACATAATTAATACTCAACAAAAGTTTTAAATTGAAATTACTATTAGTGCTATTGATAGAACATCTCAATATAATATAATATAACAGACATTTTACTTAGGTTTGAATATATAAAAGAATTATACATAATATAATATAATATACATGGTTGGTCCAGGGTTGGATTGACCCAAAACTCTAACCGGAGACCAACCCGCATAGTGTTGGCTTCGATTTCAGACAATGACCAACCCAGTCCCCTCGGGAACCGGGACACCGACCGAGCCGGGGTTGGGGCCAGTGGTCGACCCTAGACCGCTGCTCACCCCTAATTCGTGCTATTATTGATTTCCAATGCCGTGTAACAATACATTATCTATCATGACTTTAATGAGGTGGGTACATTGTCAAAATCATGTCAGATAGTCTCAATAAAATACTCGATGATCAAATCATCTTCGAGTTTTAATCATGTGGCCAAACTTGATTTAATTTGGGTAACTATGGATGGTTTAAAGTACTCGTTCATATACATATTGCCTGATATATGGACTGTACATTGGTTTCATACTCAATGGATGCTTATATTAGGTTCTTTCAATTTTGTTTACATGAGAAAATACTGGACTTTATTTAAGAAATATGTTATCATTGCAACTGAAATCTGTCAACCTACCACTAACCTTATGGCGTTATCTAATTAAAGGGAGGGGACCAATCAACCCGAAGCAAGTCCATCTAATTAGACCCTCTCTGCGGTCCCCTATCCGTATCAATCGGATGAAGAAATCGAGGACGATTGCATTCACTCGATTCAGCGACACCTGTTATCAAAAATGAGAAATCCCACTTCCCATGACACTTCCTATCTTTCTTTATAGGAAAACCTAAGAGAGCCCACCTTCTTTGTATGTATCTTACCTTGGAACTTGGAATCAAACAACTAACTCACTTTGCCAGTTGCTCAGTGCTATCCCCCTTCCCTTTTGAGTGCTCAGATATGGATTTTAAAATTTAATATAAAAGTTTAAAAAAAAAAAAAAGAGGCCACATTACCAAGTGATGTGTATCCACTCATCTAATAGAGATAAAATATGTGTCTCCATGACTTGCTCTAACAGGATCAATTATGCATCCTTAAATTATACCTTCCTCTTGGGTTATGGTAGAATAGATAATTTTTTAAGCGAAGAAAAAATAAGTAAAGTTATCACATATACGATTGTTGAGATAACGGGCCATATTAACCAAGAGAGTTGGTAGTCGTAATAGTAACATACATGGATACTAGTTGATAGGGGTTTGGAGGAGAACTAGACTGGACCAGATGAAAAAAAAGCTGGTTCCAGGCTATTGTTATTTCAAATTTCTAGAACCAACAATTGCTATGATTCCTTCCACTCGGATTAGACATGATCGATATATATTTTTTCTTATTAATATCACAAAAATTCTCAAACTAATACATTTGTACAAATTTACTGTAAAATAATTTTTTACCACAAAAAATATCATAAATTGATAAACTTATGGCAAATTTATCTCAAATTAATTTTTTTACTACAAAAAATCCTAAACCAATATTTTTGTAATAAATTTACTATGCGTTAATTTATATTAAATTGAATTAATATAATAAAATCATGGAAAGTAAAATCCCAAACCGATACATTCGTCAATTGTCATGTATCATCCAACTCTGCAATTTAATAGTATAATTTAACAAAAATTAATTGAGGGTAAATTTATCACATGTATACTAATTTGAAGTTTCTAATGATTAAAAAATTAGCTTAAAATAAATTTATGACAAATATATTAATTTTGAATTTCCTATGACATTGCACCTTTTTTCTGAAGGAGTAAAAAAAATATCAAAATCCTAAACCAGTCTCAACTTGCCCTCCTAGAAACACCTTTGCTTGCTAGTAGGGGTGAGCGGTTCCAGTGTTCCGGCCTCGGCCTGTCCGGAACCCGGAACCTACCCCGGGCATGTGTTCTCAAAATGAGAACTCGGAACCTACCCCGTCGCGCATTGGTTAGTTCCAGGTTCCAACGGGTTCCTTTTTCTTTTTCTTTTTCTTTTTTGTTATTTTCATATTTGAACTATAACATATGCGCACGTTACCCAAAAAAACTATAATGTACGCGCACGTTAAAAAAAAAACTATAACATATGCGCATGTTACCAAAAAAAAATATAACGTATGCGCACGTTACCAAAAAAAAAAATTATAACGTGCATGCACGTTACTAAAAAAAAATATAACGTATGCACACGTTACCAAAAAAAACTATAATGTACGTGTATACTACACGGTAACTTCCCATTGACATGTTATCTTGATACATTAACTTCGCACTGCACAACAATAATAGAATATAATTAGAAATTTCAAAACAAATAGCAAACTAGAAAGTAGAAATAAAACACCACTAGAACAAGAATGTCTAGAGGTACAAGTTTTGAAATTTTTTTTGATTAAACCCTTAAATGAACTCAGAAAATTATGAAATTTGGACACGTTGTATTTAAGACCTAGAGGTACAAGTTTCATGAAGAAATCGTAGTCCAATTCATTCTGGATTAAAAGATCAAATCGATTTACTTTTCCTATTCTCTACTTGCACAGTTTTTGAAACATTTTTGGTTAAATAGGCAAATGAACTACAAAAATTACGAAATTTAAATATGTTTTATGTAAGACATGAATAGAGATATTTCATTCAGAACACATTTCCAAAAGAACCTCATAAAAAATGATATAGTCCACGCATTGCAACTTACAAGATCCGAACACATCATATTGCACAGTTTTAGAAACATTTCCGATTAAATACCCAAATGACCTTCAAAAATTATGAAATTCGACTATATGATAGCCAAGACCATAAGGTAGATACTTCATGAAAACATAGAAGTCAAATTCGTCCTAGATAATTAAATGTGGACGGTTAAAATCCCTGTTTGTAGTACCGTAATTTCAGATCTAACCATCTCCAAAGGACCACGATTTCACTTACCTATTCTTGTTTTTTTTCTCTAAAGTTTTTATATGTTGTACCTCAGGATGTCCTTTACAACGTTTGTTAAGAAACCGAAGTGAAATTTCGACAAAAAGGTTGCCTTACAGTCCATGCATTCATCAAGGGTTGGTCCCAAAATCTCCAGATCCAGTCTTTCCAAAGAATAACGATTTCACCCACTTATACTTGTTTGTTTTGTCCCAAATTTGAGTATGTTATACTCCAAGAAGTCCTTTACAACTTTCATTTAGAGGCCGAAGCCAAAATTCAACTAGAACATCACATACAAGTCACTAGAACATCCGAGGTCGAGCTTTTTCTGCCTTAAATAATCGGTTCCGGTTCCTTCCGGAACCGGTCCCCCTTGGAACCGGGAACCGAACCGGACCCTCCTCCGGTTCGGTTCCGGTTCCCGGTTACCCGGGAACCGCGCTCAGCCCTACTTGCTAGCGTCTCAAATCGAAACCAACTTCGTGACAAACGCCTCGAAAACCAAGCAATCGAAAGCAAAACGGCGTCGTCCTCGAATGGGCCCCCTCTCTCTTCCGACCAGAGCGAAAAAAATTAGGGCTTCCGGGGTTCTTCGCCGAGTCGGTGACCACCTGCAAGGTGCAAAATTTCGCTTCCGATTCGGCATTCTTCACCTTCGTACCGCATAAATTCCCAAATTCCCGAGCCAGGTGAGCGAAATTCATGTTGTGATTGCTTACTCTGATCCGTTCGCCGCAGGGGTTGATTCCGCGTAGGGTGTTTTTGAGAGAGAGAGAGAGAGAGAGAGAGAGAGAGAGAGAGAGAGAGGACGGGAAGCTCAGGCGCAAGGCCGGCCTGTGGAGGAGGTAAGTTCGCGTTTCGGGCGCTCCGTTCTGATACGACGGAACGAGCTTTCTGTTTTCTCTATCTGAATTTTTTGCACTTTCGGTGTCGGACGAGTGCTGTCTTGGGTGGGTCGGGGCGGAGATTGTTTGGGTTCCACGTTTTCGGATTCTGCGGGACGTGTGATGTATACTGCTCTTCTACTTCTTCTTCTGCGTTTTTCAGCTGGGATTTCTAGATAAATCTCACGAGTTCTCGTTCTCTCTTGGAGAACAGTATGATATTCGAACGTCGTTGTATAATTTGACTCATTTTCCAACCGATTAGGGCGGCTCGCCTCCTGGGTTGAGCTGGTTGTAGTTCAGTAGCATGATGAGCTTCAATTTGTGGCGAACTGGGTTCGGCTCGTCTCGGGTTGAATGTGTTTTTTTATGGTTCAATTTTGATGTTGGATTGGGGCTAAGTTGTCGGCATGACTTTGAGTTCTCTAGCTGGGCTGCTTCTGTTTCTTCGAAATCTATTTCTCTTTCTGGGTTTCTTTCTTTTAAAATTTCTTTAGCCAGTTTAGTTATTGTTTCATACCCTGCTGCCCAAAATTTATTCTACTTGTTTGCTGGAGACATGTTCTTTACCCGATTTTTAGTTCAGTTTAATATCATGTGAAAAATATATGTTGTGTTTTGCATGGGACTTCTTTGTAAATGAACGAGGCCTCATAGATGGTATAGGCTCTGTTTACAGATAAAAGCTGAAGCATTAAATGGAGATAGATTTAGCTGTTCAGCAAGGTTGTACTTTGACATGTTCACTCTTGTGTACTTATCAGTTGATATTGGAAACAAAGATAGTCTTTGTGTGGTCTTCAAATCATTGGCAATTCTGGGTTTGCATCGATTACTTATGATAAAATTGCATGTGCAGTGTCTTTGCTTTCTGGAACACACGAGCGGCGAGCCTGTTTTTTAGTGGTAGGCTAGGCTTCATTATGGCGGACTCTGGTGAGGCTAAGCAGGTTGAACCAGGAAATTTGGAGGAGACAGGTGATAAGCAAACATCTGAACAGGGTAATTCCTGATGTACCATACAAACTCCTATCATTCCAGCAGCTTCTGAGTTTGCTTATAAGAATGTTAGTATACTGATTTAGTGTTTCTTTATTGTCAGTGTGTAGCTTTTTCAGGAAGCCATCAAGAAATAAGAATATCAGGAAGCGGATGGTTGAAGAAGACGATGATGAAGATTCCAAGACGGAGAGTTCAGTGTTACATAATCAGAAGAAACCTCAAAGGACAGGCAATAAGCTGTATTTTTCAACTGGATCCTCCAAGAGCTCTGTGTCTGCAGAATCAAAGGTTGATTCTGATAAGCCGATATTTCAATTTGAGTCTTCAAAAGAAATTCAAGTTGAACATGATAGCAGAGCAACAGCTACTCTGGAAACTGAGACTGAGTTCTCAAAAGATGCCCGAGCTATTCGAGAGAGAGTTCTTAAGCAAGCAACTAATGAGATAAGTGGGAAAAGTAAGGGCACTGGTGATGAGAAGCTGTATAAAGGGGTCCATGGTTACACTGATTACAAGGCAGGGTTTCGGAGGGAGCAGACAATATCCAGTGAGAAAGCTGGAGGGGCACATGGGCCCTTGCGAGCTTCAGCTCATATTAGAGTCTCAGCAAGGTTTGATTATCAGCCTGACATATGCAAGGACTACAAAGAAACTGGTTATTGTGGATATGGAGATGCATGTAAATTTATGCATGACCGAGGAGATTACAAATCTGGGTGGCAGTTGGAGAAGGAGTGGGACGAGGCAGAGAAGGCAAGGAAGAGAAATTTAGCCTTGGGAGGGAATGATGAAGATGAAGAGGATGTTGACCCAACAGAAGATGAAGAAGATGATGAATTGCCCTTTGCATGCTTCATTTGCAGAGAGCCATTTGTTGATCCGGTCGTCACCAAATGCAAGCACTACTTCTGTGAGCATTGTGCACTAAAGGTAACTACTGCGTCCAGTCTTTTTTTCAGTTATTTCCATTTTATCTGGAATATGCTGGCATTATGCTGTGTTACTAGGGATGGAAAAGGTACACCTCATAGTCGTCTCCAATATGTGAAATGTATGCTTGGTTCCTTGATTTTCTTCTTTTCATTTCTTTCTTTCTTTTCGTCATCATTATTTGTTATTGTGCTGCCATTGTAGCATTTAGTTGGATTGGATCGTGTGTTATATGTTCTGTAGGTGTGAAATCATTTACAGAAGCATTATATCCACAACTTCCCTGGGATAATATGATGAGCTTGTTTGGGCAGATCTGGACGGAATCAAAAGTACCATTCTTATTTAGGTGCCTCTAATTTAAGCTCTTAAATCACCTTTCAGACGGTCAAAACAATTAAGTTTGGATTAAGCTATCATTAGCCTTTTTTCATCGTGGGGGGTTGGTTTGTTAGTCATAGGATGATGTATTCATTGGTAATCAAACTGGCAATCTAGAACATTTCTAACATCAGGTCGTATCACTATGATTTTGTCCTTTTGCGAATGTGGTGACTTTTATTTTTGGGGTTTAAAGGGGGGCAGAGGGAGTCATGGTTGTTGTTCTCGGTGATGCCATTTTGGCAATCTTTGGTCATTTCTGTTTTTACCTTTTATGGTTCTTATATATTTGTGCTCTGAAGTGGTACTTGAAATGATGCATACGTGGAGAGTAAATCCTTTGGTAGCTCAGATATGTGCCATCTGGATTCGGTTGCTTGCTAGTACAGTGAGTTTTGGTTGGCATGTGAGTAGCTGCTTTTGTTTTTTCCCATGTCTCCTGTAAGCGTCATGGATGAGTTCTAATTTGTAGTTCCCTTCAAAATGTCCTGGTCATGGTACCTGAATCTAGGGGTGCCTGTAGTTGCTGCATGAGTGTAATCCTGAGTTGGATTGTCCACACATTGGTCCCACTCTTAATGATTCAACTTTTATATTTCTATTTTCAGCATCATGCGAGGAACAAGAAGTGCTTTGTCTGCAACAAACCCACCATGGGTACATTTAATGTTGCTCAGGAGATAAAGAAGAAAATGGCTGCAGAAGGTAAATAATGCTTCATTGCTTGCTCAATTCGGTCCATCTACCTGAACCTTCAGACATTTTTTCTGAGTACATGTAGAAGTAGCTTACCAGAAATTCTAGAGGTCATATTGTGGTTGGAGAGGGTAAGTTCATTGCTTATTTAGTAGTCATGACCTATCTCGCTCTGTATCAGCTTGCTGACTATTTTCTTTGTAAATTTTCATCTTTCATAGGTAACCTATTCTGTATTGTTTAACTCTATCCCTTTCTGAAGAAGTATTAACTGTATCATAATAATCCGCATGTGCAAAATGATGGCACTATGAGACCAATAATATCGGAATCCTATTCAATTTCCTATTATCTTAGTGGCGATTCATCCTACAGGTCACTGAAATTTTTTCATGCTGGAAGTATTTTTGGTCACACTCTATTAGTTTCAGTCATGTATGATCCACTCACTTAGTTAACCAGTGCACCATACGGTGCTACTAACTAGTTTAGGGTTATGGTCAAAATCTATTACAACTCATCTGATGGTCAGGTTTGCAACGAGTCTTTGAGGACAATATATTTCTTTATTTGCCATTGTGGAGTTCGGACATTGATGTCCAGCTCTCAGTGGATCACCTTTCACATGTTAGGTCTACCTATCTGCTTGTTCAGTTCTATCAAGCGATGGTGATAGCAGCGTTACATCTGAAACAAGGATCTGTTAATTTATCAATGCTCTTTTCTCTGTCTAGAACTGATGCTCTTTCATTATTATTTTTGGGCCAACTACTCTTTCAATTGTTTATTACAGTGTTAAAGAGGGAGTTTTTGTCATGTTCCTGCAGTAAAGATACTGTATAATTACTCTTATCGATGCTGAAAATTAGGCGCCTTACAATGCAGGTGGAAAATGATGGACATTGTCAATAAAAGTGGCAAATTTAGTGAAAAGGGCCGGGGTTGCACTGGTAATTTCCCTTATCACTAATATAGATTGTGCAATATTGTCACTAGGACAACATCTGAACTTTGCTATTGCCTCTTTCCTTTCAGTAAGTATTTCTTCACTAGAGAAGAAACTTGAACGACTCATAAGAAAAAGGAACTAGGAGGGGACCCGAGACAACCTAGCTTCTCTGTCTCAGTTCCTTGGAGTAGTTGACTGACTAATGCCCCTGCTAAAAATGTCGTCAACATGGACGGTGTGGCAGAAAATGCGAGTTTTCGGACGAAATGGCCTTGATGTAATTGTCCCATCGTTCAAAGTCCATAGCCCGGCAATAGAGTGGTTTTCATCCTTGCTTCTAACATGTTAATGGTTAATAATAGCTCACTCCCTAAGGGTTAGGCTGCCCCCTTTTTTTCAGTTAAGTTCGGCTCGGTCAGAATTATACAGATGTACAATCAGTTGCAGGGCATGTATTATTTTTATCTTCGCTGTCTCGGATGATGTTGCCTTTATATTACTCTTCAAATCATGCCATTCCGATCAGAATGAGCACCTTCAATGTTGTTACTCTTTCAAATTTTACCCACTTGAAAGACGTACACAGAAAACCTGTGAGTTTGATATTGTGAAAATAAGGAGTGTATTGAAAGTTATCATGTTTAGGTTGATGCTTCACTTTTCCACATGCAAAATTATAGGCTCAGCCGACCCTCTTCGGAGTCTTTACATGCATAAAGACATAACGGTCGCTTCAACTTGTATATGGTTTATGCAGACCACGGTATGAAACCAACACAGGTCAGTTTAAATTGAGCTAGAGCAGGATTTTGTTATTCCTTCTCGTACCTCTTCTTCATTGTTTCTAGAAATCATCTTCCCCAGAGGCATCCATGCTTTGATCGATCTTGCCACGGGCGAAGGTCATCTGACCTCGACATTAAATCTTGTACCAACATAGCAGGCTGTCCATGAAATGCATTCCGTGACCAAATGATCTCACTGCTAAACTAAATTCATCGACCGGGCGATGCATCCTTTCCTCTTCTACGGATCCCTCAAGCAAGTAGAATCCCAACGAACGAAGCGACTTGATCATCGTCCTCTCGTCAATTCTACAAATGTTGATTTTCTCATGTAGGAAGTCCTCTCAAGTTTTCGTTGATACACCATGAGCGGTCCACACCTTCATGCGAAAAGTATCGCCAGATGGGGCTTGTTTTAACTTGAAAGAGTAATGTCGCGACCCTCCCAAGACAAGCCTTGAGAGGGTCTAGCAGATTGCTGGTTGGGCACGGATCGCCCTTTGTGGCATGGGTCTATTGAAGCCATGACGATCACAATCTGGTCCCTCATATATCATCAATCAATTGAGATTATAGTCACCCCTAACTTATTCTAGCTCGGTTAGGAGCCAAGTGAGGAGGGGAAAGCTTTCTACAATATTTCGGGTTCGGGACTTGGTTACGCTACTTTTACCTAAAGCGTAATAACATCAATTTCTCTGTTTTAGTCAAATGTTGCCTTAGGCAATCTTTTCAATTTTTATTCCTAAACACGGATATCTCATGCGGTAAAGTGAACAACAATCCTTAATAAAATAAATAAAAACAAAGAATATGAAAAAAGAAAACAAATCAAGCCGTATCGAGCAAAATTAGTACAATACCTTGTTATGACGCCCTACATAGGACCCTGTAAGCTATGCATAAAAAGTAAATATGCGTTGTATAAAAAATAAAGTATTACTTACAACTTACTTAAGAAACTATAAATGATAATGAATTAAATCTAGTAGAAACAAATTAGACTAAGCTTATCATGAAATACTACAAAAGCTTGAATGCATAACGGAATAGAATTTTTATATATTTCGGTTGTCCCACAAACAATAGTAGTACGTGTGCTTTCCGATCGAGGGCTGTAGCTTTCCTTGATAAAAATGAAAAGATGAGTTGAATATTGAGAGATTATTGACAATGGGTTTGTTTCACTAGAAACTCTGAAAAATATTTTCAATAATTTATGGTATTTGATAATAAGTGAAATCCACTAGAGGCAGCTTATATCGTTAAAAATGATATGTGATAGTGGGAAACTTGACAACATTTTCTCTATTAATTCTGTAATCCACCAAAAAAAAAAAAAAATTTATCACAAAGAAATTAGAAGAAAAACTATCAAATCATATGTGTAACATATTATAAACAATCTTATTTTTTGGGAGCGAGCAAATTATGAAAGAATATTCACGAAATGGTAGAAATATTTGTTGAAAAAAAAAACGATGAGAATAATCGGAAAAACAAAGAAAATTGATGAGAAATAGGAAATTAGGTATAAAGGGACATATTCTTCCATTTTGGACGTGTAGCAAGAAATCAAGGAAAATGACTTCTCCTCTCTGACCCAAAAAACCCTTTTCCATCAGTCGAGTGATACCCGTCATCCAAACATGACAAAATCCAAAAGCAATTCTTTTGAAACTGATTTTGTCGGACAAACCGACCTGTTAGAAAAATGATTCTAGACGTGAGCTGACAGTGTGTGCAGAGTACAAGCTTGGCTTGGCTTGGCTTGGTTGGGCTCACAAGCAACCTCCATTGTGAGTAAGATTCGCATCGATCGATGGCAAAACCAACGAATTATGCACATTTTCCCATCTCATGAAGTCCAACGTGGTGATAAGTTTATGAGGTTTACCTAAGTATGTTTGATCAGAGAGGTTTAAAAATCTCGACCATAAGTAAACAAAACTCCCTCGTAAAGACAGCCATCGTGTCGTAAATGTGTATTAACTCTAACCTCAGCGAATCCATGGATATACATTTTCAGCCGATGATGAGGACCGCCGTGGATAAATGGTTTCCAAGACCGAGTTCAATGCCTCCACATACCTAGAGTGAGATCAAAACACACGATTCGAAAAATTATCTTCGCCTCCTGGGCGAGAATACATATTACAGATAGCTAGAAGGGCGAGAATTGTGAGAACTTAGAACCAATAAACTGTAAGAAATCAAATGATGACAGATCCATGGAATGTAATGCCGTTTGGCGCAAGAAACATTGAGAAAGCTCAATGGCAACAGATCCTAAAAAGACTTTGGTATTCCACCATGTAAAATTCCAGCCCTCGCCATCGAATACGATGTAAGCTCCGCCCACTCAATAAATAGCAACCCTAACAAAGACAAGCCAGTGATTTTTCCAAATATCAACTGAAAATTCAGTGTCAAGGAAAGGCCCGTCACTTTATCCGCTCCGCAATGCCTTTGCGAAAATTCTGGCTGGTTGCATCAAAATCCCATGCAGAAAGTTCGCAATCTATCTATACTGGGTGACGCCTCCTGCATATTGCCAGGTGCATTAACCAAAAAGTAGTAATCTAAAATCAACAAAACATCAAACTGCCATCCCATTGCAACTGTTCTGAATATGGGCGCAATAGACTACCAAGGTCAGCTCAAAAAATTGATTAAAACTGGTTTCACAACTGACTTTTGCAATTTATATGCCAATTGCATTCAACATATGGATATAACATTCAAACTGAATGCATCATGAACTAGTGCATGGAATTAATTCCAAATTGTGAACACGGAGTAATGGTCAAGAAGAAGAAAAGCAAAGTTTTTAACTCCTGCCGCCGCCAATTGATCATTTTAAATTCCCATTAGTAAGATTACATAACAAATTTTTACCAAAAAAAAAAAAAAAAAAAAAAAGATTACATAACGAAAAAAGTAAGATTTCGATAATCCCTTGTGACAGATAACATCAAACCATCTCAATTGTAACATGCATAAGATCGAGTAACATACCAAGGAAAGCATTTCAACAAAACTGTAGGGATGGTCAGCTACGAATAAAACTAGAAATGCAAATAGTCACCCATACAATGTGTCATTTCCCATGCCACATTTCACAACTAAATAAGAAACTCGACATGTAGTTACCTCTTGGGTCGGCCTCCTCTATCTTCTTCATAATCCATCACTCCGCCAGGTTCAGAGTAGATCTCCTCATGCCCTCGGAAGTCAATGTCAGCCTGCTTACAGGGTGTAACTTCTGCCAGAACGTAAGTAAGCCACATCGACCAATATATCCCAGAACTTGAGCAAGGACTGATGCATCCAATAAATGTACACACCGATATACATACAAATGTGTGTGCATGTGCATGTATTCGCCTACTCAAGTAAAATAGCAATTTCAATAGCATTCGTCTCCTTAAGCAGTGCAAGTTCTTCAGCCAGACATAAAAGATATAAAAGCTTGATTGTGTTAATGATGCTTGCAACTGCAACTTATACCACATTTTTCTATTCTTTGTTCAGAATTGGTGGAATAAGATAACCTGTGCTAGGGAAAACTATTTAATATGTACTCATAATCATAGCTTGTAGCTTTATGTGATTATTAAATTACCTAAAAACTTGAAGGAAACAAATTTACAATATTAAGGTACAACCAATACTTACAAGAGAGGGAGAGATTAATTCAGTGCAAAACCTGATGAGTGCAAAAACTATGGGAAGAAAATAGACATCAATCGAAATGATAAGGATGGGTTTTACTGACCTTGATGGAAAGAGACTTCTTCACATCTTCCACTCTCTCTTCCACATCCTTTCGGTGTTTCTTGTCTATTTCACTCATAGTATCAGCCCATTTTATCTTTTCTTGAATAGTGTGAAGAAGATTGTCTGATGTAGTCAACCTAGGAATTCATTTTAGTACATCAGATCAACATATGCGATCACCACATTCAGGTCAACCCCTCAAACAAGTTTTCAAACTGTAAATGTGCTAAATGCAGCTTTTACAATATCAAAAGTACATGGGCTAAGCAATTGGTGGCTTTGCCCTCCTACAGTACCTAAAATTTCCCTGAGAAGTCATTCAAAGGGACTTTATAACTCGAAAGATCCTTTTTCTGCCAAAATGCTTTACTGCATCTCTATATACAGTGCAGTCAAAAATGGAAAAGTCACCAAAGAAGAGTGCCAATTACTACAATAACAGACATGTTCTTCCACCAAATTGAAATTGTTTCCTTTTGTTAGAACTAACAAGGACAAGCTTTCATCCACCAATCAAGTAATTGGCAAATTAATGAACTTAATCTACCACCGCCACTGTCACCATACTTCCCATCCACTTCATTATCACCACCATCATTGCCAAAAACCATCTCTATCACAGCCGCCTTCACCATAGTTCCTACCTAAGCCGCTGCCACCATCACATATTGCTTATCATCACTGCCATCATCCACCTTCCCATCACCACCAAATTCAATCGACCACTAATGATCCAACTTCAATCTCCTCCCGCTTAATTTAGCAATTAAAATGACTCTCAACTAAATATGTTAGTGAAACTACCAGGATGTTATCAAATGAATTAAATTACATCAAGAAATGCGGAGCTTGATAAGGTTAATAAGTAACACGTTATCATAGAGCACAGATTTTCCACTTGTCTACACTTAAGGCAAAGTTCCACACAAGAAACAAGATAACTTACCAGTCTGATAGTGTTTTTATCATATTGCCAAGTTGTCCAGGTCTCAAATCCCTCCCTGCAGCAAATTGCACCTGCAATGCACCCAACACAAAATTTAAATTACAAAATATACAACCAAAGACAAACAGTGTCAATCAAGGAGAAAAACAAATTCCACCATTGTAATAATTTCATACCTCAAAGCATCTTCTCAACTGATCAAGCTTTCCTCTAACTATACCCTGAAAAGACAGATAACAAATATCAGCACATTCATCATGCCTCAATAGTTCATTATGCAACTATAAGCTCGCAACTTCTGTAAAATTTTCACTCCTCATCTACCCAAAGAAAACACAGCTGCCAGAAACAAAGTTGATGCTGAGGACTTGCAGTGTTGTATTATTTGAACTATTTTAGCACGCACAATATCTCCACAACAACGAAAAACCATAGCTCAGACCACAAGATCAAAATCATGGTGGTGAAAGGATATACTTGATAAAGCTAAGGAGAACCTACCGCATACATACACTCGTTAATAAGAAAATCTTCAAGCTCTCGTACATTTACAACATCTAATTCCAGCATTAGTTGATCGTATGGTAGCACCTGAGAAATGACCGAAGAAATCAGGAGCAAAGAAGTTTACAAGTTTGTCAGAGAAAATTAATCAACTAAGAAATCGGGCCAATGGTAATGAGTTAAAATAATCAGATTTTGACAAATAAATTAACATAAGTCCAACAGGGAACATTATGTGTGGAAATTCTTAAAACTTGTTACCACATTGAAATAGTTCCTGGAAAAGACAAGATAATCCATTGTTTCTTCGTGAGCAAACTTTCAGTTCATAGCCAGTCTTTCTTTTCTTTTTATTTGGGGGTCAGAAGCTTGCTAGAGACAGTAACTGATGAGAGTCACGTGACACAGTTCAGAAGCAAATATTTGACAATTTCAATAAACTTCATTACCAAATGAATGTAAGCTAGATGATCAGGACTGAGTAGGAACTTTACACTCCTGTTCCATCTAGAGAATGAGATCCTAGAAAAAATTACTACATGTTGAAAGAAAAAACCTAAAACCCTTTCCAAGAACAAAAGGAGAACTAAATACATTCTGAGTAAACCTTTTATAATTCTGCTTGAGGTGAGAAACTAAACTTCCGCAACAGTCCAACCCCTGCATAAACTAGATTTAAGTAGAACAGGCATACTCATCCCAGGGAGATTGTGACCAGACTCTGAGTACATTTTCATCATGCCAATGATAACATTTCAATAGTCAGGTCATCCTTGACATGCCGCATAATGTGAACTTTATAGCTAACAACATTAATACTTCTGAATCATTGGCTGTGAGTTTTCTTCAGTTACTTTGTCAACTTTTTTTTTTTTGGTAGAAATTACTTTGTCAACTTTCGTAATTAATCCAACCCAAAAAATGCCTCCACGGGTGATATATCCCACTATGCATAATAATGCGCGGACACATAGACATTGCACAAAAAGCCATCAATTCACGATGTAGCACCTTGTTTGTCTCAGCCAGAGTAAGCACAGTAAGTTGCTTTAATTTGAGGACTTGATCAGGCACCAAGTGTGGTAGCTGGCCAGTATTACCTACAACTCACAATGTTTCAGGGCATTCAGTTCAAGCCATCATGCCTCTTCCAAGAATAAACCAACCATTCGGCGGTCCTTGCCAATCTTATATAAACAACTTTCTTCTTCATACACGTAAAAGATATGTAAGCTGTCTAGTCATGTCCAAGCCACAAACCAGAGAAGGCAATAATGTAAGACCAGAAATGAGTAACATAAGTAACACAAAAAGAATGCTGAAGCGGTTGGTATGATCATAAGTTTTTGGCATGCAACCAATATTCAAGAGCAATCTAGATCATCAACAAAAGCTAAAAGAATGACATATGCTTCAATAATTCTGACCAATCAAAGGAAAACAGCATGGCAGGATCTAACCTTGGACTCGGGTCATTGAGTTTGAAATACTATTGACAATCTAAAATCTAAGAATCTGCAAGTTATCCTATTATGCTTTACCCACAGACAAGAAGAAGATCTACGATGAGAGCAGAAAAGAGTCCATAGAAAATAGCAAACAGATGGCTTACCTTTGTAATCACTCCACGTGCCATGAGCAAACAAGCGTAGAACATCAAGGTATACGGAATATTCGGTCCCTTCAAGCTGCAGGGAGTTTAAAAAGGAATAAGCAGGAATTTTTGCATATCAGGATACTCAGACAATCTAAAAAGCAAAATGACCAGACAGATGATAGATACATGCACACTGGAAAAAGTTGCAGAAAATGAAAATGTAGACTATTTCAGATGAACCCAGCAAGAAAGATATGGATAAGATAAAGAGGTGGGGAATAAAACTCTACATGAATAGGCTCCCATACATTCAATTATATTAGTAAACTAAGCAACTGGAGAGAGCCAGATAAACAAAGGCGCAGACAAAATTAAGAGATTCGCCAGTATGCCATGGGAGCCTTTCAGAGAGGCTTAGAGTGCTACTTCAATATGCCTCAGTAATGCATTTGGAAGAAACAAAAGAAGGGACAGCTTGAAGGATCCATATTCATCTTATTCTGCTTTTGCTGATTTTAATTGATAATAACTTGGGCTCCAACACAACGAAAAATAAGTTTTTTTTTTGCTAATGTACTTGAAAAGTTTCTCTATCAATAAAAGTTTACTTTACCTTTCAAAAAGAATTGCCTAAGGTCATCTATACGCTATAATGATATCACTTGAGTCAGCTGCAATACCAAAACTGAGCAAACAGAAAAGTAGAAGAATTGCATGTCCCCACAAATAGAATGAGAAAGAAAGCTGCCGAAAACTCTTCCAGAATCCTAACAAACGCTTTCTCCAACTCATACTTATCCCTGAAGTCACCTAACAAGAGGGTGAACTAGAGATAACTTTAAGGCAAGCAAGGCTATAAGTTTCTTCATGATCTCGTCATCGATGCTAAAATCTTATATTCTGAACCTACTCAATACAAATTATTTAATCAATTTAAGAATAAGACTATCTAATGTATTCATTGGCTAAAAAGAAATAATATCAGTAGGAACAAGCACATGCATAAGAGGCCGCAACCAAACGTCTCAGTCACAAAAGAAGTGTCCTCCCGAGTACGGTTCATCTCGCGTCAAACTTCATAAAAGAAATAATCAATAATAAATTCCTTGGGCACGAAGAACATCCACAATCCCAAACCGAAACACATTCCTCTAATTCAACTAAATCCACTGCTATTACTTCTATATCAAAAAATTAATCTGCTCATACAGATAAAGAGAAGATCCAGCAAAAGGAACCCTCCATGCCGAACCTACCAACACATGAAAACACGAAGAAAATGATCCTGTCGCGGTCAATCAAGAATCAACACCGACATGAACTCCAGGAGATGCAATTTTCAGGAATGCCCAACTCCACAAATCCATCAATAGCGCCAAAAAACAGAAAATCCGAACTACCCAAATCCATCAATCCACGATCAGGCAACTGCCCACATCGTCCCAACCGATCCTGCCACCACACTTCCCAGGCACGCACCAAATTCCCCACCGTCGAAAAGCAAATTGCCAAAACAGAGCAAGAAAACAAGAAAGAATCCGCAGAAAAACCGAGGAACACGGGAACAGATTCAAAAGGAGAAAGAACACAAAAAAAAAAAAAAAAAAACAAGAAGAGGGAAAAGGAAAGACAGGGGCACCTCGAGGACGTTGGGGACGGAGAGAATCTCGGAGAAGGCGAAGAGGTTAGGGTTGGAGGTGGCCTCGGCGATGAGAGAGGAGAGGGCGGGGCCGTTGAGGGCGGAGGCCTGCTTCACGAAGTGGTCGATGAGCTCCACCTGTTTCTGTTCTATATCCATCCCTCCTCCTCCTCCAACTCCTCCTCCTGCTGCTGTACACACCCACCAAGAAAAACCAAATAGAAAAAAAAAAAAAAAAACCCAAGAAGAAAGAAGGAAGAAGAAGAAGAAGGCGACCCTAATCCCGCGAATTCCTCTGTTGGGTACGCGAAGAAGACGAGGGAATAGGGTTTTCTTGAGAGAGAAAGAGAGCAGCAAAGGATCGAGCTTCGATGGTGTCCGAAGCGGAGGATTTGAGAGCAATCGACGAGAAAGGAGAGAGAGAGAGAGAGAGAGAGAGGAGGAAATTGAAAATAGGGTTTTTCTTTTCTTTTTCTTTTTTTCTTTCTTCTTCTTCTTCTTTTCTTTTTTTATTTCTCGTTTGTAGGCGAGCGTTTCGTCTGGTGGACACCTCAACACAATAGCCCCTTTCCCCAAGTCCCGACTGCCGTATCACCATTTTACGGCGCTTAATTTAGTGTCATATCAGCCTAATGCGTGACTACAGTAGCCAAAATCGAAGTCCAACGTGGTGTCTACCTTTATCTATTTGTGTGCATAGTTCGGACGAGCGATTTTCAATCTAGAATTGGAAATCATTTATCGAGGACCAGGTTAGAAAAATTGAAATCGAATCCACCCGCGCTATACTTCATGGATTCATTAGAAAATCGGACCTAGCACCGATCCTGCCTCAAGTGAATCCATAAAATCGGTTTTACAATAATAATATATCATTTTCTCGAAAACTACGATCTGATAGGAAACAACTTTGGTTTTTGACCAAAATTACTAGTTCTTCGCCGCCTGACCTATTCTTCTTCTTCACGTGCTTGCTTTTTGCCCACCAATTGCTTAACATTTTGTCTATGTGCACTGTGGACTTTTAGATTCAGTGCCTCTCCATTTGGTGCCCTTTGGACTTTTACTCACTTTCATTAATTTTTTAATTATTTGATTTAGGTTTGTTAATTTGTAATTTCATTTTTAATATTAAAAATTAATATATTATTTTAATATAATCGGTTCGGTTCGAGTGGGTGGATGGATGAATCGCCCATGAACCGAGAACCGAAGCAGATTCCCTCAAGAATCACCGTTGGGGGTAGTTCGCTCCGCCTGGGGCAATTTAGGTGATCCCGATTCTCAGATACCCCTATCTTCATCGTTGTAAAAACCCTTTTAATTCTCTATCTATCTTTGCATCTCCAACGAAGAGAAAATATGAGGGTGGCATTGCGGGATCTCCCATCCTAGGGCGAATCTCCCATCTATTTCTTTCCCTTAAAACTTTTTAAAGACCTGCTTAAATCTTAGGATAGCATAATTTTAACAGAAAAGATTTATCCCGACAACATATCTCCGATGATAGATAATAACTTTCCATTATTGTCTTTTTTTTCCAAAGAGAAAAAAGTTCGAAGTGGAGTGAAACATCGTGGCTCCTGAACAATAAGTTCTTTCGATTTCTTTATCGGCACGAGTCGAGAGAGATGGCCACCGTTCTCGATCGTGATGATTGGAAGCTCCTCCTCCGTTCCTCCGACTTCACTCAAAAGTTTAATCCCGATGCGGTGCATTCCATGCTTTGCATACGCGTCCTCCAAACCTCCTCAACTTCTTCCATTGATCTAAATCCTTCTTTGGGTGAGCCTAAAACTAGCACTCCTTCTCGATTCTCTTCAATATCGTGCTTTTTATTTCGCTTGTTATGTCGTTGACTGAATGATCGATATTAGTGTCACGAGCTTAAAGAGCAAGTCGCCGCGCGATCATAATCCCAATCGATCGACCCTCGCGTGACACGATGTCGGTGTTCTGGGATTCGCACAATAGCAATGACATCCACCTTCATCTTGGGGAAGAGCCCAACATCATCGAGACAATCGTGAGCCGCTTCTCTTGTTCTCACTCTCTATTGCAATTTCGAAAGTAACTTTTCACAAACATGCAAATTTTTCGTTTGCAGATAAAAATGGGGGGTGTAGGGTTTACGATTGAAACCTAATTTGTCCCCAATTTGTCAATTAGGAGTATGAAATGACGTTGTTCTATACGCCTTTCACGACATTATTTCTCTGGAAAATCGTGACGGGCGTTTTTATATTAAATTAATGACACGTCAGATTTTCTGATAAGGAAAATCGTCACTGTCACTTAAATTAATGTTTTTAAAACCTTACAACATTTAATTAATTGACTGAAAAATTATGATATTAAAGCGAGTACTCCACGAACAATCGTGATTGTATCGATGTCCTTTTCCCATTTTTTGCCCTCCTCTCTCTCTCTCTCTTTAAATAATTGCAAATATGGTTGGGTGGCTTGGCATATCTCCCTTTACGATCTATTGCCTTTCTCTAACCTTCCCAATGGTTGGTTTGTACAAGAAGAGGCACATGGAGACATTTCTCTCAGAGTTAAACATGACATTATTTCGATCAAAAAAAATATGACATTATTCATTCACAAATTTTGTGTATTTCAATCAAGCAAAGTCATATAAGACTTCTAGCCAAAGAAATAATTATATAGCTGCAATTTTTGGAGACTATATTCCTCATACAATATAGTTTTATCCACGCTAACTAGCTTCTATGATGCGAATTAATGGGTTGTTAAATAACCGTGCCTAGAATGTTCTAGGGTTGCCTTCTTAAATTGCAGATATGATCATTTTTCGAATTACTTTGTCATGCTTTGAATTCTGTAAGATCTAGACCAAAACAAAAATTATATAAGAAAATCATCACTACACAATTATTTAAATTCTAATTGGGAATGGGCATAAACTCTTTATCAGTAAGCGGAAGCTATCGAGCATGTTGAGAAACTTACAAATTGAATTAGGTTGGCATTTAATATAAAAAGCTTTTGCCACTCAATTAGGATTATAATTAACTTTCAGTACATACTATTCCATTGACCATTAATACTATTTCCTTATTGGAGAAGGCGCAAAGGAAAAATATAAACTAAACGGAAATCGACCAATTGTATATTCTATTCAAATTATTATTGCATAGCTTATGGACCACAGTCATTAGTCTGCAATTGGAACGGTCCTAGAGCATCCTAAATAAAATATTGCAACAAGTCAATGTCCTTGAGATATAAAAATTAATGTAACGCGAGGAAGCTATGGAACTAATAATTTTTTCATGCATCATGATTCATCATACACTAACCATGAACACACGCTTAGCGTTGAGATAGATTTATGTGTATTTTAACCATTTTAACTTGTATAGATATATATTATGCAAATACATTTAAGAAGATAGATTAATTTTATGAAAAATCTAAATTTATACATCTATGATGAATTTACCTCAAACTAATTTTTTTCATCACTAATATCACTAAATAATCGGGGCTCATTCTCTCCCTCCCTTGGAGCACTTTGATTCTTCTTCTTCCTCTTCATCGAGCACTCTCCTTCATCACCGTAGTCGTCTTCGTGATTAGATATCGGAACTTGTTCAAGCACACTTTTATATGGTATTCTTCTCACCTTAATAATCTCATTAACATGTTGATGACCTCGGATTTTTTTTAATGGATTGATCCTAAGTCTTTCATCGCATGAGAATGGAGCATTTTGTTGATTGGTGAATGAGAAAGGGATCTTGGATAAGAGAACTGAGATGTTGGAAAGTTAATTGAAGGCTTGTGAGGAAAAAATCAAAAACATTTCTTGCCTTAGTTTTGCAGCAATGTTGGTGGAGGGATGCTGTTGGAATTATCCTCGTTGTATTTAGGATCATTGAGAGCAGTGTTGTGCAAGCAACGTTGATTTCGGGAAAGGGGTTGTAGATCTTGTAGTAGCAAATTAAGGATGTTGCAAAAGCGATGAATTTTTGTGTAAATCTCGTTATTAGTTTTGGATCAATAGGAGGCTTTTGGGTAAATTTCATCTTGAATGTATTAGATTCTCGTGTCAACCTTATCAAAGAAAGAGGAAACAAAATAGAGAGCAAAAGAGATTGCCCTTGCTTGAGAAAACTAATTGCGGGACCATCATCATAATTGAAGAAAGAACGAAGGAACCGTTCATGTTGTGCCAATCAAAGGGGAATGGCTAAGGTGATCCATGATAAAGCATAAAAAGCTTTACAAGGAAAGCAACATGATCTGTACCACAGCCATCCATAAATGCACCGATACACACCAAACTTGAACAAGTTCCACAAGACAGAATTTACACCAGATATTCAATCAGCCAACAAGCCAGAAAAAGGCACAATCCACGCTAGACAACAGAGGTCCGGCAGCATGTTCCTTTATCACAATCGTCCAAAGAAAAGAATAATATGTTCTAGACTTGAACCAGCATTACAAAACAAGTTGTACATCGGATATCCAACTCTCACTATACATTCATTGCCTTGATTCACTTTGAGATTTTTTTAGTTTGAGGGGGTCCAATGAAAGATCCATTGTATGATTTGCACTACCTCAACAAATTTCTTTTAGTATGTTACTACCAAGCATCTGAAATTGAGGAAAAAAAAAACATAATGTTATTATGCTAATCATAGTGGATTAACAAATCCTTAAGAAAATAAAATATTTGCCGTCAAATACAAGTTTCCAGTGGCTTCAAATGCATAAAATCCATGCCCTTATATAAACTATATGAAGACATAGTCTGTTGACATTGTACTTTGGCAATACCTGGAACCATATAAATTGTACCGTGGACTACCCTTCCTCCTCTTTTCAGATTTGACAATATTTGATTGTGCTCTTATAAATCCAACCATGGTACTTTCACTTTGTTTGGTTGACTGCTTTGGATGCTTCCTTGGCCTACATTAATTGTCCCGTGTAAAAGGCAAACACAAACACATATGCTTAGATTGAGTGTAAGATAAAATCGAGCTAAAAAAGATCTTTGCCATACGTTTTGAATTAGGATTCATAGCATAATTGTGGAAGTTTTATTGTCGTTTCTTTTGTCTCCAATAAATATAACTAGCACGATGATAAATTGGAGTGGGTCCACTTCTTTTCACAAAGAAGGATCAAACTGATCAAAAGGGAATTCTCCGGGGGCATTCCGAAATCAAAAGCCCAAAGTGCAGGGGCCATGTTGCAATTTGCCCTTTGCAAATCACCCCCTCATAAAACTTTTTCCCGCCATTCTCTGTGGCCGGAGAACTGTACAAAGAGACGCCCTTTCTCGCTGTCGCCTCGCCGTTTCGACCATTTTCCCTCAATCATTCGCTCGAATCCTCGTCCAATTACCTCTGTCCCTTCGACCCAGAAGATGATACCCACTTCCGCTCTCTTATTTACAGCGAATGGTTTCATGGGACTTTCGAGAATGTCATCCTGAAGATGCCAGGCTTGCTTTAGCTGATCCGGGCGAGCGTCTAGTGTCTTCTGTCTCCTCCGCTACAAATTCTTTCCTGTAAGTAAAAGGGTGTTATTCGATCCGATTCTTAGCAGTTTTCTCGGGAGGGGATTTGGTTAGGACTCGTCGATTTCTATGTTAGGCTTTTGCACGGAACGTGTTTGTAGAAATGGGTCACTCAGATTGTTTCTTCAAAGCTTCCTTTGGGAAGTTGGGCTTTCGGTTTCGTGCGTGGAAGTTCAGGGTTCTCCCCTTCATTGAATTTTAAGGGCCTTACCTTGTTGTATGCTATTTTATTGAAGGTGCTGGTCTAGCATGTAGAGTTTATAATTGCATTGTACGGACAAGTATTTCAACGGGGACATTTTGGCAAGGTATAGGGAATTGATGGCCAAGGCCTTCTACAAAATATCAACTTTTGGTACTTCTCTCTTTTTTAGGAAACGAATAGACTCGGAACATATATGTTAATATTCGTCCTTAGGCCTCATGGTGTATTCTTCTGTAGCTGTGTTTCTGAAAATATGATGCGTTAAATTGCAGGTAGTATCTGTTGTCTGTCCCTTTAGCAAAAATGGGCGAAGATGAGGTGCCGTCGGTTACTCGTAGAACGACCAGGTCATCTTCTGCTACAGCAATTTCAACCAAGAATGATGTCGTCGAAAGGATAAAATCAACCCACATATGCTCTCCTTCACTCAATGATCTTTTGTATGGAGGAGAACCCATTGATTTGGATGTCCTGTTGTCTAACTTTCCAGGTAGACATCCTCAAATACGTGAGCTTTTGCAGATTTTGGGTCCTTCGAATACTCCCATGCTTCCGATCTTTGTTTATGGTGGTCCTTCAACCGGAAAACCAGCATAATCCTGCAGTTATTTAGATATCTGAATCGACCCTTTGTCTATTCAAGCTGCCGCACATGTTACAGTCCTAGAATACTGTTCGAATCTGTTCTAAATCAGCTGTCGCATCATCGAAAGAATGCAACAAATGGATATTCAAGTGTAAAGCGATGCGAAAAGCCATCTGATTTTGTGAATTTTCTTCGTGAGGCCTTGGTTAGTATGGTGAACCGCCTTAAGGAGAATGTGGGAAAATCAAAGTCTAGCAAGAAGCGAGAGCGATCCATTGATGGACACATGGTCTACTTAATATTTGACAAACTAGAGCTTGTTAGGGATTGGGATAAAAGTTCTAGCATATTGCCACTCTTATTCAATCTTGATAGCATCCTGAACATTCCTGAGGTTGGGTTAATCTTTATCAGCAGTACTCCTCCTGATACATTCTACTCGAGTATGGGTTACATAGAGCCTGTTCCTATTTATTTTCCTAACTATAGCGAAGACGATCTTCGCCAAATTCTTGTGAGAAACCAAGCATATCCAAAGCTCTATTCCTCCTTCCTTGAGTAAGTTGCTTATGCTAATCTTCCTGTTCAATATTATTTATCATTTTTAGCATTCAATTCTTTTTTATCTAACTTGTTTCTCCATTTGTTTGTTGGGAAGTGCGGTACTGAGGCCTTTCTGCAGAATCACTAGGAGGTTGGATGAATTGTCAGCTGTCTTTTCGTCATTATTCTTGGAATATTGCAAACCTCTGAATGACCTGGCCATTGTTCCCAATGAGGATCTAAAAGAAAGTTGTTCAGTAATCTTCAGCCTCATATATCTCTTTTTCTGAATGAGACATTTAGAGTTCTAAGTCAGTCTTCTTCTGGAGCTGAAAGAACTAAGGGCAGAGAACTGAGAGGCAGCAAGAGGAAAATAGGAACCCATGACGAATCTGATGAGTTGGATTTTCACATGTCTACCTCAGCAAAGTACCTTCTTATCTCAGCATTCCTTGCTTCGAGAAACCCAGCAACTCTTGATGCATCACTTTTTGACTCCCGTGGTGGTTCCGATAGCCGAAAAAGACGACGAAAGTAAGTGCATTTTTCATTGATTCATGCCATTATCCTTTTTATCTGCAGTGAAAATTATGCTGGTAGCCATCTCTGCTATTAATGTCCTGGATCAAATGCTAATATTTTTTATTTTTATTACTCAAGTTGAAGAAACTCCTTTTTTGGGCAATTTATTTCTTGGCTTTTTCCTTACATTGCATGTCATAATTGATTGAACTCCGAAGTATTAAAGTTTCTTTGCAACCCTTGGTGACCCTGAAGCTTTCTTGAAGTAAATAACCTCTTGTTACTTCTCATTGCTTCATCATCTTATTGAAAGCTACGAAATGGCCGAGTCCTTTTATTCTTTTTGTAACAACATGTGAAGATTCAAATCTATCAAATGCATCTGGAAGGTTCAGCAACAGGTTTAGTTATATTCCTGGCTCCTCCAATTAAGAAGGCTCCATTGGGCCCTCTCTAGTCTTATTATTGCTTGAGGTTTCTTTTGGGCTAGTATGAATAGGCTTCTTTGAAATAGGTCCTCAACAATGAATGACTCAGATATGTCCTCCAATGTGCTTTTCTGGGAAACTGGTCTATCGAAAATCCTCATACTGTGCCCTTATCACAGTGTGGTAAGTATTCGTAAGAAACTCTTCTATGTTATCAGGGGGTACAGCAATCTCATTATGAGACCAACAGAAAACTTGGGGCTCTTGGAAATAGTTGAATCTCTCCAGTCCCCACTTCTTCTTACTGAAGGGTCTTTCCATCTAGTTTACTCTCCTCCACTATTTCGTGGAGTTTACTCTTCCTTTGCTTGCAGTAAATTTCTGAACAATTTCTACCTGCAGCTTCTACCTCCATGAAATGATAAGATTGATGATGATATCTTTCCCTTTCTTCTGATATCTATCTCAAACAGGAAGCCTACTCGTTTTAGGTTGTGGAGACAATAGATAGGCGATGCTGGATTATATTACTACTGGTTTGCATGCTTGATGGACCTTAGCAGCATCTTTTATTTCCTTATACTAAAGTAAAGCACAACCAATCTGAACGAAACATCCCCAGGAATTAAAAGGCCTTCTTTTTTTGCAAAACCATGTTCTACCACTGTAGAGAAATGCCTCTGTCATTTGCAAAAGATTCTGCCGAGTAAATTTCTTCCTTTTTCTATTACACTGCAAAGATGTACATATCGAATCTTTTGCTGCTCTAGTTGTCCAAAGCCAGTGGATACCTTCCTTACCCTGCGTTATGAAGATGGCCTCTATTACTATATTGCACAAAGAGGGAGGTGGTGGCATCTGCCACACCTTCTAAGAGGGTTATTGCTGATGCTAGTGAGTTTAAGCATGTACCGCACCAGGAGGAGGAAGGAAAGAAGCCCTCTGTCCTTCCTGTGGAGCTGTCACCTCAACAAAAGTTGTGTCAGTTGATATAATCAGTTGCTTAATGTTTTATTTGCAGATGAGTACCACTCTGTGCCCCCAGCGTTTCATTGTCATTTTGGTCATAGCCTTCTTTATGCTTGACATGACATGGTGGATGAATAGGGACCTGGGACCAAACCACTATTAAAATTTGCACAAAGGTCTTAGTATTAAATGATAATGATGGGAAAAGATATGAAACATTCCTGCAAGACATGCCTGGCACTGTGAGAACTGGTGCCTTGCATGTCCTGGACCATGTCAAGATGACGTGACTTTCATTTTAATTTAGGACAGAAAGGCTAAATCTTTCTTTGATTCTTTTCTGAGCATGTTGGTAAGTGTCATCTTATTCTTACTTTTGTGGATAATTAATGCTGCTTTATGATGTCTTTGTCCAGTCTTCGATGTATTAACTGCTTCATCTGAAACTCTCCATTGCAGGCCTTCTGAAACGGCAAAGGGGCAAAAGGAAGCTGAAGAAGAGGAATTACTCACTAAAGGACCTGGAAGTTTCCCATTAGAAAGGCTACTAGCAATATTTCAGTGTATTACATCTGTTGCCGAAGATTACCTTGGCGAAGAGGTGCAGGTGGAGGATTCTTTGGAAGTTGAAGGCCAAGACGGCCCACTCATGTCTGATGTTCTCTTGCAACTTTCGAGTCTCTGCAATGCTAATTTCATCGTGAAAGGAGGAACCTGCCCTCTTGAGGGCTCCACACGGTATCGATCTGTGGTAACAGAGGATCTTGCTCTGAAGGTAACTCTCCGGCTTAATAATTCCAAAGTGTGCCTGTATGTGACTTTCATTTTGCCTTTTTCTATTTGGTTCATGAGTGTGAAATGACAATAGGTGGCAAAAAAGCGTGAAGTTCCCTCTGGCAAAGTACGTATATAGAAGATGATGTCATGTAGCGCAACCTTGTGATCACTCTTGAGTCACTAAAGCACAAGAGAATGTGGATATGAAGTCCTGGAATGTAATAAGTAGTGAAAGTTCCGATCAACGATTGAAAATACTAAGCTCAATGTGGAGGGAGCCAAATTTTTTCCCATTCCTCTCGTCAGGCACTCGGAGTGCATGTGAGGAGGAGAGCGATTGTTTATTATCCAAGTTGTTCAAGCATCGGAAGTGGTAATAGCAGTACGCTTGTGTTAGCTTTTCGGCCTTTCTCTGACTAGTACACATGCATCGAATTTTCAGTGAGTGTTGTTTAATTGTAATTCTTTTTCTTTAGTAAGTAATGAACTAAGAATAGATCGTAGAGAATCAGTGAGACTAGGATCTGTCATTCTTTTGAAGTTATGCTAATTGGACTGCTTACACTGGAGAAGTCCCTCCCAGCAATTTGGACTTTTCCATGTTTCTTTGCGCTTACTTGTGTAACTTGTTGCCGCGCTGAATGTTCAATCCATTCATACCAATTGACTTCTGCTTGTCCAATATACTTTATATGGTTTGTTAATCAATGCTTTCTGCTCCTGTAACATGTGTGCCATGCCTTTGTGGGAAGATTCTAATTTGAAAATCAGAGTGCGTGTAACTCGAGCTCGTGTAACTGTATTTCCACCTTTCTTCTCCTGTAATTCCTCCTGTTAATCACCCGACAAGCGAATTGGCTTGCAAACAAAGTGTTACTTGTCCAGATTAAGTATCTACAACATATTTAACTTAAGTATTCTTTATTTGAATGACGATTTTCTTTGAAGGGATAAATTATAGTATTAACAGAAAAAAGATTAAAATTGTAATCAATACAAGAAGAGGGTGATGCATATTAGCAGTATGTTTCCATAGTTATCTTATGCCATTAGAGTGCAGGAAGCCGACTAAATAAAAGAATGAAAACTCAGCTGCGAAACGAATTGGAAATTGTTGAGGGCTAAGAACGAGAAAATTTAAATTAAGCGAATAAACAAACGAAAAAAATGTTGATTTACTTAGTAATATCTGTTATTTGAACACAACGATTATAAAGAGGGAAACCATCAGTTGCTTTGGTATTCTATATACCAAAAAAGAATCATTTTGCCCCCAATTGAAATACAAAGGACGTCTTCCTATGATTATAAAGGGATAAGAGTATCCAAAACCCTAAAATTTATTGCAAAAATACAATTGGATCCCTAAAGTCTTCGAAATTATTGTCAATTTTTAAAACATGTCTAATTGATTCAATCAAGCCCAATTCGTTAGCTCCGTCCAAATTTGACTAATAAAATGTTAACATAACTTTTCTAAAAGAGAAAATTAAAGCAAAAGATAAAATTTACAGTTCATCTTTTTGATTGAGCC